>PVIA01004153.1:0-146713 GCA_004024845.1 Tonatia bakeri
AATACAGCTGCTCCTCTCTTCAGTCCCATGTCATTGTCTGTCTATGAGCTGTCGCACCGCGCCTGCTGCCTGACTGTTATGTCACCCAGTCCTGTTCCACCTGAACAAATCTGTGCCCATGTATGCTGCATGCTCCTTCTCTTTGTTCCGAAGTACACATTTTCTGTGCACTACTGAATTAGAAGTAGTTTAAGCCTATTGGTATAAACTCACATACTGTAGTAAAATAATATGTGTTCTACTTGTATAAATGAAATAAAAGTTAATGTTTAGAATGGACATTTTAGTTAAGAAAAAAGTGGGGTATGCTTTATATATTTAAAAAATTGAAGTATTGACTTTTGAACAAGGTAACAGTTTCCATATGCAGATAACTACAAGATTTCCTTTAAAAGCAAAACCTTTCTTTGAAAGGTATATAGGACTTCTAAAAAATGGCAACAAACTGAATTCAACCAACCACTGACAAATAACAAACCTCACCAGCAAAGATGATTAATGCCTACATATTCTCTGAGTCTTCTTAAAAATTTTAGTTTTCAGATAATTCACTTAACACATCTAGTTTTTGTTTCTTCTTTTTGTATCCAAGTACATCATTAAAATTATTAGCACCAATAAATAAAGTTAAGCTCAAATTTACTCTTTGTTGTATAAAATGAGTGATTATTATATGTCCTGATGTGCGAATATTTTAGTCCTTTTTTTCCTATTGTTCTTTTTCTTTATCTCCTCATTTGGCAAATGCCAATGATTTAAATATGATTAGAATCATAAGTAATAAAATATGCATAGCCTAAATATTTGGCTGTGCAATGTTTTGTGCTGAGAACACTTAAAATATGTAAAACAATGTTTGAGAGTGTACCTAGTGCTCACTCTATAGTTGTGCATTTATATGAGCACACTACTTCCACAGCAGAAAAATGGATTGATAAGAGACATAAACCAGAATTAGTGTAGGATATGAGACAGGCTAGGGTGCAGAAAATAATGGCTAGCATCTCATGACTGTGAAGAGCTATTAAACCCATCAGATGAATTCACTATCAGTTGAAAATGACAGGTCTGATAGATTGAAATTTGGTAAGTGTGATTTATCATCACTTGTGATTATTTCTTTCACTAAATGTGTATCAATAGTTTAGAAAATACAGTTTAAATTGTGAAACAGTTTGTTCAGTGAGAGCTAGCTCCTATTTTTGTCTCACATTTCATCATTAACTCAGAAGATGCAAAACCACACAAATTTATTATGTTTGCACTTGACAGCTTAACTCTGTGTGTGGTAAATGTGTGGGGATGGGAGAACAGGATAAATAATGATTCATAAGTAGGGAAAGAGAAAATTGGAGATGAGTCATATTTGATAAAATAGTATGATGAAAGAAATGAGAATTATTTTTGATAAATTTCACCAGTGATCCTTCCCTAGATTATCAATAACTGCCTTAACCAATCTTATATTTATATCAATTAATAAACAAGAGAGAAAATGGTGATGTGATCTTTGGGCCAAATGCAGGACATGAGCTTGATTTTTTTTGGAAGAACCTGAAAAAAGGCATATGTTCTTTCCTCAAGGAGGAGCTATGGTTCCAAGCCCACACTACACACCACTTCATGAAGAAAGGAGCTCCTTCTCAATCATGAGAGATGATAGCAGGTGCACATAATACCAAAAGAATTCAGAGCAATGAGTGGAAAGTAGAACAAGAAACATTTACCCTCATACTGGAGGTAACACTCTTAACAATTGCTACTGCCCAGCAATGGAGCGCACTCTTCATGAAGTTGTGAGTGCCTCAACACAGTTATTCTAGCAAAGCCCAGGTAACTATCTGTCATAAGTACTTGTATTTGGATCTTTCAGCATTTATTCATTCAATACCTAATATCACCTATCCTTGTTCTAAGAGCTAGGCTCACAGCCATAAACCAAGCAAAAATAATGTTATCATGAATATACACACTAAAGGGATAATAAGAAAACAAATAAACACAGAAATACATAACAGTTAAATTTAGAGATAATGCTACAAGGAAAAATGAAGCCTGACAAAGGAGCTGAGAGTAATGGGAAGGATGATTTGGAAAGGTCTTCGGGAATTTGAGGAGTAACCAGGGGTAGACCTTGTAAGCTAGCATAAAAACTATGAATTTAAAAAATGTATTGAATTGATTGGGGTGACATGGGTTAATAAAATTACACAGGTTTCAGGTATGCACTTCCATAGTGCATCATCTGTATGATGTATTGTGCTCTCACCACCGCAAGTCAGACTCCTTTTATCACCTGTAGTGTATTTACACATTGGAATACTCTTCAGCCATAAGAAGGACATCTTACCTTCTGTGACTTCATGGATATACCTGAAACACTATGAATTTTATACTAAGGGAAATTAAAAGCACATGGTAGGGAGGGGCAGATTCCATGGCTTTAACTCCTCTCTGAACTTGGATTGTGCAGCTCTCCTGTTTCCCATCCTCAGACCTTACCCTTCTCAAAATGAAGTAAGACACATTTAATTTATTGTAAGTTATTAAAATGGTAAAACTAGACAAGTTAAAGATCAAATAGCTAAATAAGATTTTTTATGTCATGGAGTGAATTGCTTCATTATTTAATTTCATCTTCTTTTAAACATGTTTTTTTTAGTGTTTATTTATTTATTTTTAGAGATGGGGAAGGGAATGAGAGAGAGGGAAACATCAATGTGTGGTTGCCTCTCACATGCCCCCTGCTGGGGACCTGGCGCACAACTAGCATGTGCCTTCACTAGGAATCAAACTGTGACTCCTTTGGTTCACAGGCCCACACCGCGCAGTCCACTAAGCTACACCAGCTAGGGCTAATTTCACCTTTATAGCTCTCACTGACTTCTCAATTTTTTTAACTTGAGAAATTTTAAAATGTGAAAAAAACACCAGGGAGAATAATGTAATGAACTCCATATACCCATTACTTAGCTTGAAAAACTATCAAATTGTACAAATCTTACTTCATTTGTACCCTACCCACTTTATACCCAGTCTCAAGGAATGTTGAAACAATTTCCAGACATCATACAATTCTAAGCTTAAAAATATGATAAAGTAAAAATTGTAAAACATAACCATAATATTAACACTCCTTCAACTATTAAAAATCATTTTAATGTCATGAAATACTGAGTGTTCAAATTTCTTCGAGTGTTTCATAAATATTTTATTATAATTGATTTATTTGGATTAGTATCTAAGATTTACTCATTATATTTTCTTTTTTTTAAGATTTTGTTTATTTACTTTTAGAGACGGGGAAAAAGGGAGAGAAACATCAATGTGTGGTTGCCTCTCGTGTGCCCCCTACTGGGGACCTGGCTTGCAACCCAGTCACGTGCTCTGATGAGGAATTGAACCAGCAATCCTTTGGTGTGCGGGCTGGCACTAAATCCACTGAGCCACACCAACCAGGCTCATTGTATTTTCTTGATAAGTCCCTATGTCCTTTTTTATTTCTTATTCACCACATGCAAGACTTTGATCATTTTATCCCCATGGTATGACTTAACATATTCCTATTTTCTTTGTTTATAAACTGGGTTTACAATGAGGAGTTTAACCAGATTTGGTTCAGACTCTCTCACAATTTAGCAGGTACTCAGTCACAGTTAAGACACTCCCCTGCACAGAATAGAGAGCTCAGAAGTAAAACCATATCTGTATAGTCAATTAAAATTTGAAAAGGAAAACAAATGGGGTAAATAAAGTCTATTCAATTAATGATGTTAGGAAAATTAGACAGATACATACAAGAAAAAATTTAAGATGGATTAAAGACTTCAAAGTAAGGCTCAAAATAACAAAACTCTTAGAAGAAAACATAGACAGTTAACTATCTGACATTTCTTTTAGCAATATTTTTTCCAATATATTTCCTTGGGCAAGGAAAACCAAAGAAAAATTAACAAATGGATCTACATCAAACTGAAAATGTTTTTCACCGCAAAGGAAACCATCAAAAAATGAAAAGACAGTTTACTGAATGGGAGATTTCCCAATGATACATCTGAAAAAAAATTTTAATATTCAAAATTTATAAAGAACTCAGATAACTCAACACCAGAAAAAGAAACAATCCAATTAAAAAGTGGAGAGAGGATGTGAATACACATTTCTTCAAAGAGGACATACAGATGCTGGACATCATTAATCATCAGAGAAATGCAAAGTAAAACCACAATGAGATATCAATCACCTCATGCCCAGCAGAATGTATATCACCAAAAAAAATCCACAAACAGCAAGTGTTGATGAGGATGTGGAGAAAAGAGTCCCTCTCATGCACTGTTGGTGGGAATGCAGATTGGTGCAGCCACTGTGGAAAATAGTATGGAGATTCCTCAAAATGTTAAGAATAGATTTACCATATGATCCAGCAACCCATCTTCTGGGTATCCACCTGAAAAATATTGAAAACATTTATTTTTAAAGATATATGTGCCACTATTTTCACTGAAGCATTATTCACGGTGGCTAAGACATGAAATCCACCAAAGCAGCCTTTGATAGATGATTGAATAAAGAGGAAGTGGTACATATATACAATGGAATACTACTCGGCCATAAAAGATGAAATATTACTATTTGCTACAACATGAGAATAAATCTTGAGAATATTGTGCTAAACAAAATAAGTCAGACAGAAAGAGTCATGACCCATATGATTGCACTCATATGTGGGATATAAAACTGAAAGCAACAAATGAACAAACGAGAAAAATAAAAACTCACAGACATGGGCAACAGTATGGTGTTTACCAGAGGGAAGGGAGGAAGTAGAGGGTAAAGGGGGCCAAATATATGGTGACAGGAGATTTGACTTTGGGTGGTGGGCACACAATGTAATATATAGAGGATGTATCATAGAATCATACACCCAAAACCTATATAGTATTATTAACCAATGTCACCCCAATAGATTAATTTTTAAAATATTAAAAATGGAATTGCCTTATGGCCCAGCAGTTCCACTTCTGGGTATATATCTGAGGAAATCCAAAACACTAATCCAAAAGAATATATGCACACCTATGTTCATTGCAGTATTATTTACAATAGCCAAGATCTGGAAGCAACCCAAGTGCTCAAGAGTGGATAAGTGAATAAAAATCTGTGGACTATTATTCAGTTATAATAAAAGAATGAAGTCTTACCCTTTGTGACATCATGAATGGACCTAGCGGGTATTATGCTCAGTGAAATAAGTCAGACACAGAACAAATATCATATGATTTCACTTATATGTGGAATCTATAGAACAAAATAAATTAGCAAAATTTAAGCAGACTTAGACATGGAGAACAGACTGATAGTTGCCAGAAAGGAAGGAGTGTGGGGGACTGAGGGAAAAAGGTGAATGGGATGAGAAGTGCACATTGGTAGTTAGAAAACAGCCCTAAGATGTGAAGTACAGCGTCGGGAATATAGTCAGTAATATTGTAATAGGTATGTATGGGGCCAGGTGGGTACTGGAAATATCAGTCGAGAATACTTTGAAAAGTATGATTATCTAATCACTATGCTGTACACCTGAAATGAATACAAATAATATTAAATGTAAACTGTAATTAAAAAATAATATTTAAAATGACCCTTGCCTGTAGTCCACTCTGAGCTCAAAGCCCTTCTCTCACTTCTTCAACCTAAGCTTTGCCTAAGATGCAATCCCATGCATGCCTGAGAGAAAACTGGTAACATTCATAGAAGCAGCTGAAAATCGTCATCTGTTCAGCTGGTCTGCAGAAAAGTCCATCACTGTGTTTAATCAGTATGTCAAGATAGTCTTCACTATCCCAACCAGTACCCCTTTGGAAACAATTATTTGTAAAAATGGTAAAAATTCAGATATTAAATATATTGTTGAATAAATGTTATCATTGGCCTTTTAATCTCTATCATTAAGATTTCACTTATATGTGGAATCTAATGAACAAAATAAACTGACAAAGTAGAGACAGACTCATGGATCCAGAGAACAAACTGATGAAGGGGGTCTGGAATCGGGCGAAAAGGGTGAAGGGATTAAGCAGAAAAAAGAAAGAAAGGCTCAGGGACAGAAAACAGATCAGTGATTGCCATAGGGAAGAGGGTGGGAAGAGGTAGAAGAGGGTAAAGAAGGGATATAAATAGTGATGGAAGGGACGGTGAACACAATACAATATACAGATGATGTATTGTAGAATTGTACATCCAAAATCTATATAATTATATTAACCAATGCCACCTCAATAAATTCTATAAAAATAAATTTTAAAAAATCATGGATTATTGTTGTCAATGCCTTTGGAGAGTCTGTTTTATCCTTTTTTAGTCATTTATTTTTCTGTAACCTCACATATATCTGTTCTGAATGTCAATTTTCCTTGTGATTTCTCTCTCTAACTCAGTTTCCCCAGTGAGCAGACTGACTTAACGATTCTGTTCTCCTTCATGAACAGAACATTTTAAAATTTGTTTCTACTTATAACTAAGAAAACTAAAAGAATAGTTGACTGTAGGTATGGATTATCAACTTGCTTTTTTCCCCTCTTTTCCTCAGTGTTCTTCAGTAGCAACTACTGACTAAGGTCAGCAGATCAGCCCTTAGTTTGAGACACACCCAAGTCAGAAGGGGTGTTATTAGTTTGCATTTTATTTTTTTTGCCTAAGAATGTGATAGGGATAAAAACATGTAAATCTAAACCTAAATGTGTCCTTTCCTCTCTCTTCTCAAGACTTGTTCATTTCTAACTTATTTCAAAATTGTCCTTCTACTGTGCTATTATTCACTCTGTGACCTTCTGTTCTACAGTAATAAACAATTTTAATAGCTAATCTGCATTCTATGATATTGACTATTTTTAATCTGGGATGCTCAAATAGTGTTTCTTGTTAAGCTGTATCTAATTACATTTCTTTCCTTAATCCAATTTTAATTTAGTTTCTTCATACCTTCTCACTTTCTTCTTCTGCAAGTTTATATTGCTAAACAATCTTTGTAATTCAACAAATTGTTTAGATGAAAGAGAAAAAAATGATTTAAGTTAATTTGATTTGTTTCCACTTTCTTTGGGCTACTTCAATTTTAAAAAATTGGTGTGTTTATTACTTTATTCCCAAATATATTTCCTTTGTTTCTAAACTATCACCAAGCAAAAATAAATCTGGAAAACTTCTTTTTTCAAAACAAAATTGTGTTTTGGGAGTTTTAATCTTATCCATCCAAATGTGTATAGACTTTTAGGCTCTGTGGTATATATTTGCATATAAAATCTAAGCTTTTCTTTGCCCCTTTACTTAACAATAGCTAAAAATATTTATTACACATCTAATTCTGTGTCAGAAGCTGTGTTCTGTGTTAGGAATGCAGTGAGGCCAGGTTTTGTTCTTACCAGGTCGACTCTGCAGAGTTAACAACTGAACGGGTGACTCTGTGTCTGCCAAACACCCATTCCCTTCTCTTTTGCAGTGAACACAATTTATTCCAACTGTCACTCGTAGAAAAACTAAATTGTCTTCAAAGAATCATCTTCAGCTTCTTGATTTTTTATTTACATTCAATTTCCTCTTAGTTTCAGTTACAGACTGTGTATCTGCCAAGCCCTGCTGCATTTAAGAAAGTAAAAAGTTAAAAAAGCATAAAACTGCTCTGAGAAGGTCAAAAGTGAAAAGCTAGATTTAGTCACCTAATATATATAGTTTATTTGCAGTTTTCCCTGCAATATGGATGCAGCTTTAACAGAATCCCATACCTGTGAGTCTGAAATTTATTCTATGCAATTTACATAAAGTGAGGAAGGAATATTTTTCCATCTTGATTTGGGTTGATAATATATGCTTCATGGTAGGAATATATTAGTGGGACTCCGTCAGCAATGGGGGTCTGTGAGAAGGTGCTAGCCCACTCGACCGGATGCCTCTTCCCTCTCACTGTCCTTCATGCCTGCACCTGTCATTGCACACACCAAGAATGAATCTACAGAGGTGCAGAGTGAGTATCCCCCTCAAAATTACAATCCCCCAAAAATTGCATTAGTGACTTTTAAGTCCAACTATGATCCAAAACACATTCTCACAGGCAACTGCAGGTTTTCGTTTGTTATCGGAGAGGCAGTAACAAAGTGACAAAATTTTATCCACGTATCACTGGACTGCGAACATGGTTCTCACTCTGGTTTTAAATTTACCAGTATTCTCTTCTGTGCTGTTCGTTCTTTCTTTCTTTCTTCCTTTTGCCCTCTCTGCCAATCATTTTTATTAAACCAAATCTCCAGAGAGACATAAATTCACAGAAAAGTATAACTAGAAACCTGAGAGATCGTAGTTTCCATTTTCTTTATTTTAGAGATTGAATTGAGTCTCAAGTTTTGATAATTTGACAGATATCATGACCAATAAAACAGTATTCATAAAAATATAAATGTTATTAGAAGGAGAGCTTCGCAGGCAGAACAATATTCTGGAATAGCTTGCAAATCCCTGCAGGTAATTAGACAGATGGTTCATTGATTACTATCCAAATCAAGTTTAGGTTTACTCTCTTACTTTAAAGGCTAATGTGACTCAACCACAAGAAAAGATGACATTACAACTACATAAATAGATACTGAGAATAGTATGCTAAGCAAAACAAGTCAGATAGAAAAAGTCAACAATGATATGATTTCACTCATATGTGGGATATAAAACTGAAACAAGTGAACAAAGGAGAGAAACAGACACAGACAACAGTCGGTGGTTCTGGAGGGAAGAGGGACATCGTAAATGTCCCTCCAGGGACATTTGGTGAAGGACATCGAAGATGTTGTGATGGCAGATTTGACTTTGGGTGGTGGGCACATGATGTGATATGCAGATGCTGTATCATAAAAATGTACACTTGAAATATATATAATCTTATTAACCAATGTCACTCTAATACATTTAATTAAAAAATAAAAGTGAATGAAAAACAATCTAACAATAGCCAGAGGGGAGGCGGGAGGGGGCAGTGGGGAGAAGGGTTTTCAGGAACCACTATAAAGGACACATGGACAAAGCCAAGGGTGAAGGTGGAAGCAGGGGAGGGAGGTGGGTTTGAAGGGGTTTGTGAGGAGGGGTGTGGAGAAAATACAGACAACTGTAATTGAACAACAATAAAATAATTTAAATTTAAAAAAGGGGGGAATGAAAAGGGATGGGGAGGGTTTTTTTAGATTTTATTTATTTATTTTTAGAGAGTGAAGGGAGGGAGAGAGAGAGAGAGAGAGAGAGAGAGAGAGAGAGAGAGAGAGACATCTATGTGCGGTTACTGGGAGACATGGCCTGCAACCTAGGCATGTGCCCTGACTGGGAATCGAACCTGCGATGCCTGGTTCACAGCCTGCGCTCAATCCACTGAGCCACACCAGCCAGGGCGGGATGGGGAGTTTTTTACATGGTTAAATATATAGATGAAAAATGCAGAATCACTTTTCAGTAAAATTATGTGTTTAACTTTTACATAGGCAGTATTATATGAGAGATAGGTTTACATGATGTAATATATATAATTACATAATTACATTATCTGTCATAATATTCACACATACTGATTGGTAAATACAGTGTTTATTGATTACACATGTAAATAAATACAGTTAAATGTTTTTACTGGTGTACATAATTTATGTGTAACCTTGTAAAAAGAATGCATTTGCCCATGAGGTGAATTCCATCTCATTCAAATGGTATATTTGCCTAGTTAGATGGTTAGATGGAGGGAAATATAATTGGCAATAATGAAGAGTAAAAGAAAAAGTAAAGGGATGACAAAATCCCTGGGTTAGGCACTTAATTAATCTTTACAATAGCATTAATAGGTGGATATTTATTCATTTTAGGTATAAAAATGTTAAGGCTTCAAAGAAGTTGAGTGTCTCTCACTGGGTCACAAAGATGGCAAGTGGTAGATTATGGATCCCTGTTAAAATCCAGTGGGTGGCACAGAAAAAAAATAGCTAAACATAAAATAGTATTTACTGTTCCCAAGTATTTTACATATATTAATCCATTGTATCATTTCAGAACCCAATAGGGTTGATACTGTTATTGCTGCATCATAGATAGGAAAACTGGAGCCTCCAGGAACTTCAACTGCATGCTACGGTGCACACAGGTGGGGCGTGACCCATCCAGGGTAAACCCCGGTGGTCTGGCTTCACTCCACACTTAGCATCATTGTCTGCACTACTCTCCAAAATGGGAACCTGTTCCCCTTACCATGGTCAACCTTCTGGAAAACACTAAGGGGCACAAAAACATCAACAATCACATGTCTTGCTAAAAGTCAGAACCAAGAGTGAAACCAG
Source organism: Tonatia bakeri (assembly GCA_004024845.1). Taxonomy (NCBI): domain Eukaryota; kingdom Metazoa; phylum Chordata; class Mammalia; order Chiroptera; family Phyllostomidae; genus Tonatia; species Tonatia bakeri. Next base: position 10,356 of record PVIA01004153.1, read on the forward strand.
GCTGATGCTTAAATGGTTTCACAACATCTACATGTTACTTGGTCCTCCTATCACAGCAATCACCCTAAACACTTGCCTGAAATGAGAAATAGTTTATGAGAGATATAGGAAAGGACCATATTCATAGTTCATATTTGATTTTAGATTAAAATAATGTTTAGTATTTATTTTTAAAGAAATTACTGTCTCATTTTGGAAAAGCCTGATGTTTATCTTTTCTGATCTTTATCTTTTTTATCATACTTTCTTATGTCTTTTAGCATTCAAAGGGGTTTTCATTTGTTTCTATATTATCAAAGATACATCAGCATAAGGTTCAGAGTACACTGAAATTACATAATGTTAAAAGGAATACATAGCACTCTCTCAGTTATATATTCTCAGATAGGCTTCTGCAATAGAAACCAGAAACAGCACTGATACATAAAAGAATTCTGGAGGAAAGCAGTCCATAGGAGGCACAGGAGTTCCAACAAGATCCCAGGTGTATTCTGTATTTCCGCTGCAGTATGTCCACCTGGAATTGAGTCATGATTTCTGCATTCCAGGAAGAATGAAAGAGGAATGTGGGGAAGGCAAGAGGGGTGCTCCTTGCAGTTGGTCAGGTCTCTTTAAGGACCCTCTCAGAAGTTCCATAGAACTTTTCATTCATATGTTACTTCTTAAAAATTAGTCACCTGACAGAAACTAGCTGCACAGGGAGCTGTGAAACAAACACAGTCTTTTATCTAAGATCATATGATGGTTCAACATCTTTTCAGATTTTCTGTTTGTTAAATAAGCAAATATATTCTATGGCTATGGCATCAATCCATATCTTATCTAAATATCATTTTTAAATAAACATAGTATTTATGTTATGTTATCAAAACTCAAAAAAAATAAAATTCTCATAAAGTAAAACAATAGTAAACAATCTTCCTAATGCATATTGTTAAAAAAAAGTATTTATTGAATAATAATTATAAGAGTAAATTATTACTATCCAGCAGCTCGTTTACAAGAGTAAACGAGCTGCTGGATAGTAAAGTAGGTCCTTGTTGGTCCTTGTCATTAGCATCAAAGATGAATAATGGTTTATCCTTCTCTCAAAATCTTACAATTTGATGAAGAACAAAAAATAAGTGTGCCATATTATGCCCTGTTAAATATATATAAGAAGTGATAGCTATACAAAGAAGGAATAACTGAGCTGTAAGGTGAGGATGGACGTTGGAAAGAATTTGCAAAGCTCCCTGGAGATGACATTTAATCTGGACTCCGAGAGCGGAGTAGGATCTCACTGTAAACTGAGGAAAGAACAACCCAGACAGAACAGGCTTCCAAAATTGTACGGCAAATTCATTTATGTTCAACATATAACAATAGTTTAATGCTCGAAAACATTACATGAATGTATGGACGGAGATCCAAGGATCTGAATCAAGTTCATCAAACTACAACTTATTGCTAAATCTGATCTGTGTCATGGTTTTGGTAAATAAAGTGTTAATGGAACACAGCCTTGATAATCGTTTACATTATAGCTTTGGCTACTTCCCCATTAAGCAGCCGACTTAAGTAACTGAAGCAGAGACAGACAGTACAGCCCACGAAGATGACAATATTTGCTATAGGCTCTTCATATAAAAAGTCTGCTGACCCCAATCTACATTAAAACATTTGTTCAGGTATAAAGTATAATCTGATTACTTTAGGAGTGAATTAAAATGTAGGATGCCATAGCTTCTCAAGTTCCCTGACTGCAACTACAAAGCAAAATGAGACGGAAAGTGAAAGATGGATAAGTACGCTAAGTCAGAGAATAAGTTTAACAGAGCAGCTTGATACCTCAAAGAAACAACCACCATTGTAGCCTATATAAAAATGGCAAACATCCCATATTTTACTTTTTTCACTTTTATGTACCAGAGGAATAGCATGTTAGAAACTGCCAAAAGGGAAAATGTGGATTTCATCCCCTCATCAGAAGAACTGTTAAGACAGAAACAGAAATAGAGAAAGAGAAATAAAGGAAGCAAGTTATGCATATGCATTTCTATTTAAGAGTCTTCTTTCCCCTTAAAGTTTATGGCTTATGGTTTAGTGCCTTTGATCTGGATCAGTCCTTCCCTTTCCCTAGGGTGCTGGCGCACTCATGCACTTGGCAATATCAATACAATCTGAAGCAAGACGGCCAATCAAGAAACTTATATCCCTAAAACAAGTAGAGTCAGCCCAAATGTACTCAAAGGACTGATTCAAATAGGGTTCCTTTATCCCTTGTAATCACCTCCTGCATGTATCTTCAGCCCCACTCCATGTTGGGTGACAACAGAAACTAAAAAATGGTTGCTTCTCTTCTCCTGTTACGTTTGTTCCGACCGACTCTTGATAAACGGGACCATTGCTCAGCAGCACATCTGAAGGGTTTATGTAAATATAAGAAGTAGGTTGGAGGAATACAAACATTTTTGAATTGAGAAATAGGATGCTTACATTTACCAAGTTTTATTGGTGAAAAAGATCATGAAAGCTACTGAGTTCAGCACCTCATTTACTCTAGAGGAAACCCTGGTCCAGACTGATCACATGACCTAGATATTAGTCAAGGCCTGATCAACTGTGAGACCTTGGTGACTCTAATTCTCCTCAACCCCTGCTTTTTTAGGTAAAACAAATCAAACAGTCCTAAGAAAAGCCTGCATTATAAGATGCTAGTAGCCCACATCTTTTAAAATAAATGAACCCTATTAAATTTCAAAAAGCATCTTTCTGATTTTTGGCTTGAAGGTTCAGAATGTAACTTTCAGGTGTGGACTGCTTTGTCTCTGCGTGGGTAAGTCCCCACTATGCCAGAGAAAGCACTGCATTCTGCCTCCTTTCCTTTATTTTAAGGAAACATGAATGGGGGAAACAAGATTTCAAGACAGCCACATCCTAGTCCAAATTAGAAAGATTTTACTTACAACTCAGTGTCTTGTTTAAGATATGTTTCTTAAATTCTGCAAACCTCAACTTTCGTGTCTGGAAAAGAGTAATAATACACCTACACATTTGGGGATTGTTTGGGGGGGGTTAATATACTGCTTATACTTAAGCAGAATGTTCAGCACATAATAACCTCTAGAAATGTGGAAGCTTAATTTACACTTTCTTTTTTCCTTGCCTTCATCTGCATTTCTTCTTTGACATTGACCTTTAAAAACATCCAGTCGTTCTACGTTTCTATCGCTTCATAAAAAGTTATTACAAATATAGCACAGTTATTTTCTTTAATTTTTTATTTATAAAGTAGGAAAAATTATCAATGTTTATAAGCCACTTGACAGTATAATTCACTCTTACTTTGACTATATCTGCATCTGCGTGAATTTTGTCTAAGTCTTCGTGAGAACTAAAGAACTTGACCAGTTTTGTCATAATTCAAACAGAGCTCTAAGAATGGTGTTTTATGTTGTGGATTATATGTTGAAAAATGTTTTCCCCTCAGCATCCAGTATGTTTATAGGTCCTTCCTCACCTCCAACAGTTGCTGTGTACCCAGGGTATGTAAAGTCATTTCAGTATTGGCCCAATTACAACAGAAAGTAATTAGATTAGTAAATCTATTTTCTCCAACTCATTATGTGTATTCAAGAGACAAATGGAATTTTCCTTGTAATTACCCAGTGTTTTGGGATTATTCACACCACTGCTTATTTTCCAACTCCAGCTGTTGGCCCATGCATCAACTGTTCTCTGTTTATATGTAGTAAAATATATCTGATCAGAAAGCAGAATCAAGGCAATGTTTGTAAAAATTGAATTAATTTGGAAAGTGGAATTTCAAGTTTAAAAACATATTTAGATAATCTCTCTTCATTTTCAAGAAATAGTTCTAAAAATACATAGAGTTAAGCAGCCTTTTCAAGCACAGAAGTAACAAGCAAAAAGTCATTGTGATACCAGCAACCCAAAAGAAACTCTATGTTTAGACAAATTATTTACCTTTGGGGTATATTGAACTAAGATTCTAGTGAGTGCCCTCTCTCCATTTAGCTGACAATTCCTATTTTTTTCCTATTCCTATTTGTTTAGGAGACAATTCCTATTTTCATTCCTATACTACATTTACTATACTACTTATTAACATAAGCAAAACCAGGGAATTTCAAGAATTGGTTATCCACTTCTCTTGCCATTAATCTCTGTCTCCTCTGTTTATCCTGATACAAACTAAATGCAATAATTTCCAATGAAAACTAGAGGTCAGATCTCTATGACTTTTATCTCTCAGATGAGAAAGTACACCTAAGGGATCAAATCCTAGAGTTTTTGAGTTTGGGGCTCCATCTTGCTTTCTCTTATGTAATTACCAGTGCAGTAGTATGGTCTTCTTTTATTTTATAGAGGACCAACTTCAAGCATGCTAAGTTTTTCTAGCATCTACAGAACTCTGGGAAATAATGCACTAAATCCTATCATAACTGCATCCTGATTTGTGTGTGTGTGACATACCTATTTAAAGGAGAAAAATGAGCAATAATTTTATTTCAATAGATGATTTTTGATGATTACCAATTTCTTAAAGTCCAGTGTTTAAATTATTTCCCCAATTTTTTCTTCAGTTTTATCTCTCTTCTTTGATCTTCTGATAATTGAACACTCCTCAGATGCTCTGCCTTTTTGCTTTGTTACTTCTGGGAATATCCTTCAAGGGTACTGAGCTTGTTGTTTTCGACATGAAGAGATGGTGCTAGAGAAATTCAGTGGCTTGCCCAGAGTCACACAGGGAGTCTGGGTCAGCCCGCTGCCCTCTCCACAGCCGCATTTCAAGCTTCTCTGGCCTAGCATTACCTCTCCTTCACAGAGCTCCACTGCCATTGTTTCCACTTTCCAGCGAGTTATCCATTCCTGTGTGGCTTCCACATTCTCTCATCATCTTACCTTCCTTTCTGTCCTTGGTGCTTTCTCGAAGTTGTTTATATTTTAAATCTATTTTCTGGTGAAAGAAAGAATGTTTTTATAGAGTAACCATCTAATACAGGGATAAACAACCTTAGTCAGAAATGATGGCAATGCTAAATAGAAAATGCTATAGTTATCAGGAAAGAGGCTGGAAGCACATGATGGATGATTACAATGATGACATTTGGTATGGGGAAAAATAGGCAGATAGCAAAAGAAATATAATCAGATACAGAGTTGTTTACCAGGAAGGGACAATCTGAAAAACACTGTGTGCAAGCCTATGAATGAAAATGGGGAGAAAAGTATTACTGAATATGCTGTGTGTGTGTTCAAACGGCAAAAGAAAATCTTGGGACAATCAGAAGAGAGTGAAAAATAATGTCCAAGTTTAAAGTCTTACTAATAGAATTTAATTTTTAAAATGTAAAAATGACAAAGAGCCCTGACTGGTGTAGCTCAGTGGGTTGAGAGCAAGTCTGCAAACCAAAGGGTCACTGGTTTGATTCCCAGTCAGGGCACATGCTGGGTTTTGGGCTAGGTTCCCCATAGGGGATGCATGAGAAACAACCACACACTGATGTTTATCTTCCTCTAATTCTCCTTCCCTTCCCCTGTCTCTGAAAATAAATAAATAAAATCTAAAAAAAAGAGTACAAAGAAATTTCAGAAAATGACTATAAGGAATACCAATGGGATTGGTCCTTTGGATTTGTGTATAAACCCTCTCTCTTAGTGTTTAGTTTGACTGAGCAGCAGGAGAGAATTGGGACCTGCATATATTAGAAAAACAGGGCATGCAAAGTGTCCTGTATTTGAAAACATACACTTAGGAGCAGTTATACAATTGTCTTTAAAGGGAACGCAGATTAAATGTCATGGAAACCACCCTACTGCTGTACAACAACTGATGTTGCTGATGATGGCGATGAAATAACAAATAACCTCCCAAAGCAGGTATTTGGCATATGCCCTGTGGGTCACTTGAAACTAGATATACTGACAAATTAGAAAGTCTGTTATAGGTAATAAATGATTTAAGGGGAGAATAACAATTTTTGAGTATCTAGATGTTTGCCGTAACTATCTGGGTTAACCTACAAATACCTATAATTTAGAGATTATAGAACGCTTTTCAATGGAATTAAATGATTTCAGTTGGTTAGGACTGTCATTTATTTAAAATGAGTGAATTTTTCATGTGCTCTGGCTGCTTTACTTAGTTTATGATATGTCAAAATTGTAGGCTGTCACCCAATCATTTCCATTATTTATGAGATATCATTTACTCAGTTTTAAAAATGTAGTGCTTTGAAATGTGCCAGGCTTTCTAGCAGAGGGTTTTCATGAAATCCTATGAGCTTTTCATTTCTAACAGATTATTAAAATTGGTTAAATCAGTAACTTGATTTCTACTCTTGTGGTTAAGTTCAGTGAGGTGTCCATGTAAATCAACTTTAATGAGGAAAGCAAGAGAGTTTGAAGGGTTAAAAACAGGCTGGAGGGAAAGAGAAAAATATACATCCGGAAACAGATACTAAAGGACAGCAAGATTATCCATTTTATTAATGCCCACTACTAGCACACAGATGGCACTTAATAAATGAGTGAAAGAAAAAAGAAAGGAAAGTCAGAGAGATATATTTGGGAAAGAAACAAAAATCTTTGACATGGTCTTTATTTAAAAAAAAAATTGTCCCATAGCTTCTAAGGATAAAGAGTGTCTTCATGGTTTTATTTTTTAAGTTTATTTCTTCTAAATAGTTCATTAAAAAAGTTTTAAAAACTCTGCCAATATAAATTTGTCTAACAATTTAATGAATGAGCTCTTTAAAAATCAGTTACCTTAGGCTGAGAAACAAGAACGTGTACATTGTTTCAAGTAAAGATGCATTTGCTGTGTAAGTAATTTATCATTTTTTCTTCCGTTTTAAATTTAAAAAAATATTTTATTTCAGAATTCCACTTTTCTGAGTCACTTACAATGTTTGCTCAAACAATGTGGGCAAATAGTGATGTTATATTAGGAATGCAGTGCAAAGGGGGGTGCTTAATCCCTCTTATCTCTTCCAGACAGACAGTGATTAGAATTAGCCAGGGTTTTACTTAATTTTGCAGGAGTTCTCCTGTACAGCCTTCATATCCTTAGTATAATTAACATTGTATCACTCCCATTAGTGTTTTTAAGCACTTAAATTGTGCCATAATGGTCACAGCTAAAGTTGCCATTAAAGGGCAATTGCTATTTATTATGCTCATAAAGTAGACACTTTACCACAGGAAAAAAAAAAAAGTGCATAATAGGGTTCCATTTAGAAAGCAGGACTAGACAGTCCATTAGTTATGGCACCCTTGGGTGAAAGGGCTGTCTCAAATTGATCCTATTCTGATTCTATTCAGTAGGCAATGGGGAAATCTGAAAACAGGTGACAAATCATTGTTTTGTTAGGCAAAGTTTTGATTAGCTAAGTTTCCTTATAGACTCATAAAATGTTGGTGATAGGACAAACTTACAAAATGGTGGAGTTGAGCCCTCTCTTTTTAAACAAGAAAAAAATGGAAACAGGAGTTTGGCTGTCAAGTTTATAGTAGCATAAGTGGATTTAGGGTTAGAAGTCAGATCATAAGACTGGCAGTTCCCATGCCCATTTCACCAGACATTACTGAATTAATTTGCCATTAGATTTTTTTTCATGGCTAATGATTGGCACCCTTTAATTAGGTTTAGCTTTGGAGACTAGCAAGGTGAATTGAATTTAATTTCCAAGATATTTTAGCTGATTTCAGAGTCAACCTCTCATGTAGATGTTAAAGAGGGTTTGTTTTTACATGTTTGCTGATTATACCTCATTTTGTTGTTTTGTTTCATTTTGTTTTTCAAGATCTCTTTCATTAGAGCCTACAGAATTATCCTCTGTGCCATTGGTCTCTGTCATTAAAAAGAGAAGAGCTCTACCAAATGTTAGTTTTTCTACACATCATATTATACACACAGTTCATTGTTTCCTCTATAGGTTTATTTTCTTTTCCATTCCAGAGTAGGTGAGATATATTTTATTCAGTTGAATTGTTGGGGCTCAACCCATTTATAGGAGTAAACAATTATCATTGAAATGCGAACAATTTAGTGGTCTTGCATGATTAATGTCCTACATGAATTCTTTATGACACTGGATTGAAAGATGATGTTATGAATGTATAATAGGAAGTTAACAGAATGTGTCACCTTTTGATTAGTTTCTGAGCCAACAAGTCTCAAAATGCATGGTTTTGTAATGGTCAGGGGCCTAAACAACAACCATATGTGCTCCTTATAAATTACAGTTTGGAAGCCTTGGTGCTGCATGTCCTTAGAACAGCTGGGGCAAAGTGCCTGGAAGATGAGACGGCCTTGTGATTTTTTCCTGATAAATTTCAGCTGTATGTGTTTGTGGAGTTGTATTTTTCTCTTTCATGTCATCACTAGTATGAAAAGCCCACCAGCAAAATATATAAATTTATCTTTCATAGTTGTTTATTTGGGGGGAAAAATGTAAAAAATGCTGTTTAGCCTTGACTGGTGTGGCTCAGTGGATTGAGTGCCAGCCTGTGAACTAAAGGGTCGCTGGTTCGTTTACCAGTCAGGGCACATGCCTGTGTTGCAGGCTGGCTGCCCAGCAGGGGCATGCAAGAGGCAATCACACACTGATGTTTCTCTTCCTCTCTCTTTCCCTTATCCTCTCTATAAAAATAAATAAATAAAATCTTTTAAAAAAAATGCTATGTTTGTATTTAGGGAAAAACTTCTTTAAAATGCTATGATCCTGACAAAAACCAGACTAATGCAGTTGCATAAAGACTTAAATAATTCTAAATATCTATTTTCTGAAATGGAACCAGGGAATAAATTATGGAATCTGTCATAAAAATAAAGAAATGTATTAGACATGCAAAGGCTATTATAGAACACCTTACTTAACTTTCTTTTTGTAGATGAAGCTTGAAATTATTATTTTTGTGGGGGTTTTTAAGGTTTTTTTATTGTCATTCAATTACAGTTGTCCCCACAAAACAAACAAGCAAACAAAATATAACTAGAGGCAAGAAAATATTTTTTAAAAAGGAAGTACAAGAAGTATTTTCAGGAGGAGCTCCTATCCTTTGCAACAGCATGGATGGAACCAGAGAGTCAGTTCCCTCCCTTGCTTCTACCCTCCCACCTTGTTTTTGTCCATGTGTCCTTTACAGTAGTTCTTGAAAACCCTTCACCCCATTATTTCCTCCCCTCTGGTTACTGTCAGATTGTTCTCAACTTCAATGTCTCTGGTTATGTTTTGCTTGCTTGTTTGTTTTGTTGATTAGGTTCCACTTATAGGTGAGATCGTATGATATTTGTCCCTCACCACCTCACTTATTTTACTTAGCATAATTCTCTCCAGTTCCATCCATGCTGTCGTGTAGGGTAGGAGCTCCTTCTTTCTTTCTTCTAAGTAGTATTCCATTATGTAAATGTACCATAGTTTTTCTATCCATTCATTTACTGATGGGCACTTAGGTTGCTTGCAGCACTTGGCTATTGTAAATTGTGCTGCTCTGAACATTGGGGTGCATAGTTTCTTTTGAATTTGTTTTCAGGACTCTTAGGATATAATTCCAGCAGTGGAATTGCCAGGTCAATAGGCAGTTCCATTTTTAGTTTTCAGAGGAAATTCCATACCATTTTCCACAGTGGCTGCACTAGTCTGCATTCCCACCAACAGTGCACTAGGGTTCCCTTTTCTCTACATCCTCACCTGCACTTGTTTGTTGATTTGTTTGTGATGGCCATTCTGACCAGTGTGAAGTGGTATCTTGTTGTGGTTTTAATTTGCATGTCTCTGATGGCTAGTGATACTGAGCATCTTTTCATATGTCTCTGGGCCCTTTGTTTGTCCTCCTTGGAAAAGTGTCTGTTCAAGTCTTTTGCCCATTTTTATATTGGATTGTTGTCTTTCTGGAGTGGAGTTGTGTGCGTTCTTTCTATATTTTGGACATCAAACCCTTATCCGAGGTATCATTGGCAAATGTGTTTTCCCATACACTTGGTTCTCTTTACCCCCATTTTCATACTTAATTTTCCCAACTCTTAAAGCAGGTTTATCATAATTTTTATTTTACAGGTAAGGAAACAGAGAATCAAAGAAGTTAAGGGCTTTGCCCAAGGTCACATAGCTAGTATAGTAAGGGTATGAGCAGGAGTTAAACACATTTCTTTTTCACACTGGAACCCAACTCTCAGCAGATGAGTAGCATTGTTTCTGTCTGACACACTGCCTCCCCTGACTCCACTTAAACTAGACAGAGCTTCCACTGCTGTGCTGCCTTTTCCCCACAACCTTTCTTCTCTCAAGTATGCCTTTTATTCTGTTCTCTTATTCTTAGCAACCAGTTTCTCTGCTTCATAGCAGAAGGCTGAATTCATAATCTTTTTGTGAAGAGTCATTACCTGACTTCCAAATTAATTGAAAACAAATTATTTTCTCAGGATTATTTTTAAAGACTAATGCAGAACTACAACTTTCTTAATCATACAATTGAAGTTTACTGTTTGCAGAGAATCTGGTGGCATTAAGCAATGACTTGCTGGCCTCTGCTCTGTAAAAATGTGGAAAGTTATTTTTTAAATTGTATTTTTATAAATAATAAAATGATATATATATTTTTAAAACTCCTCATATATATTAATTAGTGGAATATTTGTCAGTTGTATTGCACAGACTTATTTGTGATCATAACTAGTTTTTTGTTTGTTTTTCTAATGAAACTGGTACCATCTGTGCCCTCACAAAAAATTCCAGCGCAGTTTTTGAGAACTAAACTAACTAGTCATGATTGACCAGGTTATCCATGGGGGAAGGAGGTTCCATTTTGAAACAAAATGCTATTCAATTATTAACCAAGTTATTTTATTTTTTATTTCAAAAGCAGCTGTTAATGGTGAGTACTGAACAAATGTGTGTGATTTTCTGTGCCAGATTTTGACTTTGTTTTCATGCGGGATGGTTAGGAACAATAATATATTAGGGTTTCTGTTTAAATCTCTCAGAACTGAACTGTATCCCCTTTTGTTAATTTTTCCCCATGAGGTAATGAATATTTGCCAGCATTCAGTATTGTGTTGGTCCAAATGTTGGTTTATACGCTCATTTTATATTATTTTTTGTTCCTTGTTGCATGCTCTACACATGCAATCTGTAAGGGTTTATTTTACAAACTGTGCACTTGTCAGGTTTGTTAAGAATAAGATAGAAAATTGAGCAAGTTTATACCACAATTTGGTAAAAATGAATCAGTTCTGTTCCATATTTCATCCACAAAAATCCTGCAATACAGGCAGTTTCAAGGAATAAATAAAAAAAAAATGTAAAGCATTGAAAAAAATGATCGCAACACACGACACTGTGACCCAGTTACTCAGGGTGTGTTGTCTCCCCAGCAGGCTTAGAAACACCAAGTTCTCACTGCACATGCCTGCTTTGTAGGCTACTGTCTTCATCTGCTCAGGCTACTCTAATAAAATACAGTAATGTAAGTGGCTTATCAACATTTATCTGCTCATAATTGTGGAGGCTGGAAATCTGAGATAATGCTGCTAGCATGGTCTGGTTCTGGTGAGATCCTTCTTCTAGGTTGTATTAGAAGGCTGACTTCTCATTGTATCCTCACATGAAGGAAAGTGGAGGAGCTAGCTCTCTGCCCCCACCTTTTTTAAAATATATTTTATTGACTATGTTATTACAGTTCTCCCATTTTCCCCCTTCACTCCCCTCCACCCTGCACACCCCCTCCCACACACATTCCCCCCTTTAGTTCATGTCCATGTGTCATACTTGTAAGTTCTTTAGCATCTACATTTTCCATACTATTCTTACCCTCCCCTTGTCTATTTTCTACCTACCATCTATGCTACTTACTCTCTGTACCTTTTCCCCACTCTCTCCTCCTCTGATTGCCCTGTTGCTAACCCTCCATGTGACCTCTATTTCTGTGGTTCTGTTCCTGTTCCAGTTGTTTGTTTAGTTTGTTTTTGTTTGAGGTGTGGTTGTTAATAACTGTGAGTTTGCTGTCATTTTACTGTACATGTTTTTTATCTTCTTTTTCTTAGATAAGTCCCTCTAACATTTCATATAATAAGGGCTTAGTGATGGTGAACTCCTTTAACTTGACCTTGTCTGGGAAGCACTTTATCTGCCCTGCCATTCTAAATGATACCTTTGCTGGATAGAGCAATCTTGGATGTAGGTCCTTGCCTTTCATGACTTGGAACCCTTCTTTCCAGCTCTTTCTTGCCTATAAGTTCTCTTTTGAGAAATCAGCTGACAGTCTGATGGCCACTCCTTTGTAGGCAACTGTCTCCTTTTCTCTTACTGCTTTTAAGATTCTCTCCTTATCTTTCATCTTGGGTCATGTAATTACGATGTGCCTTGGTGTATTCCTCCTTGGGTCCAACTTCTTTGGGATTCTCTGAGCTTCCTGGCTTTCCTGGAAGTCTATTTCCTTTGCCAGATTGGGGAAGTTTTCCTTTATTATTTGTTCACATAACTTTTCCACTTGTTGCTCTTCCTCTTCTCCTTCTGTTATCCCTATAATTCAGATGTTGGAATGTTTAAAGATGTCCTGGAGGTTCCTAAGCCTCTCCTCATTTTTTTAAATTTTTGTTTCTTCATTCTTTTCTGACTGGATGTTTCTTTCTGCCTTCTGGTCCACTCCATTTATTTGAGTCCCAGTTTCCTTCCCATCACTATTTGTTCCCTGTTCATTTTCCTTTATTTCACTTAGCATAGCCCTCATTTTTTTTTTTTTCATCTAATTTGTGACCAAATTCTACCAATTCTGTGAGCAGTCTGGTCACCAGTGTTTTGAACTGTGCATCTGACAGGTTGGCTATCTCTTCATTGCTTAGTTGTATTTTTTCTGGAGCTTTGATCTGTTCTTTTGTTTGGGCCATTTTTTTTTTTTTAATTGGCATGCCTATTACCTATGAGTGGCAGAGCTTTAGGTGTTCACCAGGGCGGGGCAATCCAGTTACTGGGTTGTGACACTGTATGTGGGGGCAGGGTCTGAAAGGGAAGCCAGTAACTTCCCTGGCTTCCCACAAGCAAACTGGGCCCTTCTGGTGCCAATTCTGGGGTGGGTGGGTTTGTGTATGTTCTAGGACCCTGTGGGACTCTCCAATGAACTCTCCTGTGAGGCTGGGGGTCTCTCCCGGCACCTCAACTCCCACAGGTATTTTCAATCGGTGTTTCAAAGCTTTATTTCCTGGCACTGGGACCCTGGGTTGCGTGGTCTGTCTTGCTCTCCAGTTTCCCCTGGTTTATCCTCATGCGAATGTGGGACTGCCCAGTCTACCAACTGCCTTGTGCGCTGTGCCCCTCCACAATCCGCCATCTCACTGGGACCCCGGTGGCTGCCTTGCATGCCTGGTGTTCACCAGTCGCCTTGCTAAGACCCCTCCCTACCCAGTTGCCCAACTCCACCCCTCCTACCGGTCTGGATGTGTCTACTTTAACTCCTTGGTTTCGGACTTCCATACAGTTCAATTTTCTGTCAGTATTGGTTGTTTTTTTGTTTCTAACTTGTCGTTGTCCTTATTTTGGTTGTACGAGGAGGCACAGTGTGTCTTCCTACACATCTATCTTGGCTGGAGGTCCTCTCTGGCCCCTTTTTAAAAAAGGCACAAATCTCCTTCATGAAGGTTCACTTTTCGTGACCTAATTACCTACCACATGCCCGACCTACAAATACTACCACATTAGATATTAGATTTCAACATATGAAACTTGGGGGGGAAGAGCACATTCACTCCATAAAGGTTGCCCTAGCAAGTTAACTATCATTGTCTAAGAGTGGGGAACCAGCAATTCTTTTAAAAATGGATCATAGAATTGTACACTTGAAACCAATATTATTTTATTAACCAATATCACTCCAGTGCATTTAATTTTAAAAGAAGGAAAAAAATGTGGTTTTAATTGTCTTTGCATTTAACTCTCCCTTGGTATGATTACAATAGCAAGAATTTGTCATGAAAGTTTTTTCAGTAATGTGTTAACTTTACACCACTGATAGACAATCTGCTTTATAAGTAACACGTGCAATCATGAACTTACCACTTTACATTCCCTGTCAGTAGTGACAGATGATTTTCCTTTCCTCAAATTAGGCAACTATTCTAGCAACTCAAAGTAATTTCTGTAACATGATTGACATGTGGAAAGTGATATATCTCTTTCATTAAAATGACTCATGTTAGGAGAAAAGAGGCGCCTGTGTTCTGATAAAACTAAAGGAAAAATTCTATATCGATAACCCTGAGGAAGAAAGCCAATAAAAATAATTCTCCTGCCATCTTATTAACATTATTATAAATTATGAGAACAGTAAGGTCATTTTTTATTAGGTCTTCAGAAGAAAGACAGTTGAAGTAAGTTTTAAAATGCAACATACATTTGAGAAATTAAGAAGCTTTTGTAAATGTTAGATATGAGTCAAAAGAGAATAATTCATCCTAGTCATCTAGAAGATATTCAGTCACTTTCATCTTGTTTTGTTTTAAATAATGTTTAAAAGAAATATTGAAGATCTGAAAGAGGATTCAGCAGAAGAGATTTAAATAAGAACTATCCATGTTTTTAATTTATATACACCTTTAAATAAAATAATTTTGAAGCATTAACCTATTTAGCCTGTGCAGACAACACAAAATTAGACATGGATATGAGGAAATGCCCATGTGTTGGGATATGAGGATTAGATACAGTGAGTGACAGACAATGTGACTTGAAGAGGACATTTGTTTCCTTTCCTTTTATTGCTGTGAAGATAACTTCCCATCTCAGAATACATGTAGTAGATAAATATTTTAAAACAGGCTAAAATTGATTATTCCTTGTTCTTATGAAGTGCCTTTCTTTTGAGGACCTGCAACAGGCACGTAGATGTAGGACTAAAAGATGCTCACACTTTCCTCAAAAGAGATGCTCATCATGTTAATATGTCATTTCATATAAATACATAAAAATACTGAAGCATATTATCCAGACATAAGGGTTAGAGCACATTTTGCTCTAACTAAGCAAAAGCAGCTAAGAGGGGAAATTACACACACTATATTTTGACACATACAGGTGAGTGCAATACAGAAAAAAATGATTCTAACCTATTTGTGTACAAGTTCACAAAAGACAATCTCCAATACTTTTTTTTCTTCTTTCTTCTCTTTCACAGGGAAGCAATTTCTATAGTGTCAAATAAGTTTATAGTTTTAACAACAGAGCTGCCTTTAAAGTTTTCAATGCACACTTATTTTATTTCCTTTTCTAAATTAACAGTACTAATCATCCATACCACTCACCGAAGACTTTAACTCAATACAACTTTAAAGTAGGCATTCAGGGCCATCACATACCACTGTTGAACCATTGGTATGGTTTATCTTCTGAGGTAAAGCATGTATAATTCCTGCACCATCCATGGAACCATGAGCAGCTTGGTGTGGAAAGCAATCTTTTATCTTTTAATATTTACAATAGACCTTCCAGGGTACCAGGGTGCTGTTAATTAAAAAAAAACTGCATTGTGTTTTATTCATGAATAGGAGACCACAAAATTCAAGACTAAATAAATCAAGTTGCATTTTCACAATTTTTTTCTCCTGACACAAAAATGTTTAAGTTGTGTTACCCATCCATGTAAATAGTAAAATATAAAAGTTTGGATAGTTACCTGGCTGGTGTGGTTCACTGGACTGAGTGCCCATCTGCAAACCAAAGGGTCACTGGTTCAATTCCCAGTCAGGGCAACATGCCTGGGTTATGAGCCAGGTCCCCAGTACAGGGCACTTGAGCGGCAACCACACATTGATGTTTCTCTCCTTCCATTCCCCTCTCTCTAAAAAATAAATAAATAAAATATTGTTTTAAAAGTTTGGATAGTTAAACCTGTCAGAACCTAGAATTATCTGGTTTCATTCCTTGTTCAAATCATGTGAGATAAAAGAATTCTAAAAATAATCTATGAAAAAAGTCAAAATGTAAAGACAGATGAGTAGATCAGATAGTAACAGGATTTGCCAATTCTCATCCCTCTTTATAAGGCTTTTTTTTTAACTTTCATATGTCAGAAAGCTTATAACATTAAAATTTAACCAACTAAAGTTTCCTGGCAGAGATTCAGTTATGAGGCCAATGATCTCGAAGAGGACGAGAGAACGCTGCAGCTCAATTGAGAAAAGAGGAGCATTTGGTGTAAGGCATTCAAGCAAACGACGAACTGTAATGAAAAGCATCAAGAAAAATTGAGCACACCTGAGGAGATCCGTACCCAGCTTGGGGATCCTGCTGGGGAGCAGCTAACCTTACATTTCAGCCAAGATTCTTAATATAGATGATTTCCCTTTTAAATGACATTCTAAGAATACGGTATAAGTTTTAAAAGTATTATTCACCTGAAATGATGTTCAGTAACACAAACTGAAGTATGCATAAGGAATGAAAAAATGTTTTTTTGGAAGAGGCGGGTCTCACATGGTATCTCATACACCTCAAAGAAGGGGAATAATATAGATTTCAAAAAGCCAAGAGAAATGGTGTGGGATGTGGTTATTACAGAAGCTGATGAGGGCTGCAGGTGGCAACTGGAGCAAAGCTGTGGCTTGTGGATGTGTGAGAAAGGAGATTAGACAGTGAGGGTGGAGCTGCACTGAAGTAGAGGGGTCTGCACTTAATGCAGCGGGTAAAGATTATCATTTATGTTTTATGAACCCAGAACTGGAATGATTTAACTGGACGATCTTCTATTCCAGCCCCTTTTTCATTTACAAATATTGACCTAAATTTTTACTGTTAAACTACTCTCATTGCAGAAATATTAGTACATATAGAAAAGCAAATTGAGAAAATTAAAAAAGCCTATAAACTCACCACCCAGGGAGTAAGCCACTTTTAGGTCTTAAGATATAGCCTTCATACATGAAACTGCCTTTCAGGAAAAGGTTATATTAAGTTCCAGGCTCTTAGCATGCTAATGAAGTGAACACTACATTTTGTCGTTTTCCTTGTTTTCTGTAGATTCTGAAATGGAAAGATAGATCATGGAGTCTTCCATAATAAATTACAAAATAAGAACATTTATTTTTTAATATTTTATTCAACTTCCTACTTAGTTTAAATTTAAAATGATGTATTAAATGTCAACCCTATTGTTAGAAACAGTGTTGATTTAAGTTTTGGGATTCATTCCTTCAAGTAACAATTACTAAATACCTGTTATGTGTTAGGCCAGATAAGTAAGATACCCTGTCTTCAAAGATCTCAAAGTCTTCATTTAAATTCATTTCCACTTAAGATCTTTGTCAAACATATGTGGCAATTTATGATACAGCTAGGCTTTATTCTTCTCCAAGTGAAATAAACACATTCAAATCTTCTAATTCCCAGGACAATTTTATTCTCGATACCTATGCTGCTACCTCTGTAAAACACATTACATCCTTTAATTTGTTGAAGAGTGAGTGTTTTATATATTTATTTATTCAATTATTTTCCATCTGTGCTGTGACCTTCCCCAGGCCAGGGTAGCCTGCAGGAGAGGCCAGCGTTGCAAAGACAAGGCAGGGTCTGGGTAAGGGAGCTCGCAGCCTTCTGAAGAAAAGAGGGTGGAGTGAATCCAGCGAGTCTACGCTCCTATTGGATCGTTTCTGTGGTGTGGAGCACGTAGGAGAGGAATAGTCTCCGTAGCGATTTCAAACCTGGATGCAGGTAACATGGAAGAGATTGACACAGAATTGGAAATTAGGGGTTCTTACTATTTCTTTCTAAAAACATGGTTTTGGATTTTATTTTGTTTGTCATTATTTTCCTACCTTGCTCATTTTTACAACTTTGTCCAAAACAGTATCCATTGCCCTGAGCCACTTCATTTATTACACACTAACACCATGTCAGGGAATATTTCGCTGCCTCTTTCTTGAGAAATTAAAGTCTAGAAAGCATAATATTCCCCAATTCCTTTTCTCTTTTTTAACTCACTATTTACCTTCACCAACTGCTCCTCCTCTCTTCTCCTCAGTGGCAAATCTCATCTCTGTTCATCTTTTCAAGGACTTCAGTGAAGATCATTCTTTCTCTCCTTCAATCTCCTTTTTCTCTACCACACTTTCTTTTTGATCTATAGACATGATGAAGTCTATAGATCAAAATGGGAGAATGAGGAAGTCATGCCTATACTTAAAAATAAAGTGAAACAAAATAAATGTTTTGCTTGTATTCTAGGCCATTGCCAGGCCCACTGCTCTGGAATTTCTCATAGGGCTCAATGGTACAGGAATAATGGTGATCAGCACTTACTTTGTGTGTAGAGAGGGTGGACCTTTCTGTGCTGGTTTTCCCCTCCTCATCCTGCTCCATCACACAGTGCACCCTCTCAGCCTTCACCTGTAAAAACAGTGAATCCTGGCCCTGGGATCCTCTTGCTTGGCATTTTCTTTATACTAGGAATTGAGACCATCATAGGGAGAAGCATTTATTTACTAAATCATATATATCTATATCTATAGATAGATGGTAGGTAGATAGATGATAGATAGATAGATAGATAGATGATAGATAGATAGATAGATAGACAGATGATAGATAGATGATAGATAGATAGAAGACAGATGATGAATGTCTTTACATTGCTGTTTCCTGACTAAATAGAAAGCCTAAGGAAAAGTAATTGAAGGCTGAATTTTAGCCTCATTCTCTTTCAACATGATCTGGGACCAACTTTCATGGTCTAGATCAACATATCTCTCTATGTAACCACCAAGCTGTTTCCTGACTCTTTCCTTCCTTTCACTCCCACAGGTCTTGAAAGGACAGTCCACACTTACTGGGTCCGCTCCCTTGACTCCTGTTTGCTACTCTATTCAATTCTTTCTACCTTTTCCCATAAAAAATGCTACTGATAATATACTTGCTGACATCATTAAAGGCTCCAAATTGCCAAATTTTCTGTTCTTAAATGACATTTTCTGTTCTTACTGTGCTTGACCTCTCTGTAGCATTTGGATTGGTTGACAGTTCCACAAGACATCAAATTCACTCCTTCCCTGGCATCAGTTTATCTTAATTTTCTACTATTGTTCTCTTCTACTGTATTATCTTCTTATTCTTTCAGAAATGCCAGTGTTTCTCAAGATTTTGTGTTTCTTCTGATTAACTTCTCATTCGTATCCCTTTTGGATGGTATCAGTCATAATTTCAACTGTTGATAATTTACAAATCTAATTCTCTAGTTCCAACTTTTTTTCTACCAGTATTGTATGTCAAGCTCTATACTAGACATACTAATCTAAGTGTTCCACAATGAGTGTTATGCACTATATAGTATGTTCCCCCAAAATTTATGTGTTGACGCTCTTATCTCCAATGTGACTATATTCTATATTTGGAGATGGGATATTTAAAGGGGAAATTCCAGTTAAGTAAGGAGATAAAGGTGGGGCTTTCACTCAACAGGACTGGTACCCTTAGAAGAAGAGGAAGGGGGACCAGGGATGCCCACCAACAGAGGAAAGACCATGTAAGCACACATTAAGAAGCTATCATACACCCTGGCTGGTATAACTCAGTGGATTGAGCATGGGCTGCAAACCAAAGCATTGCAGGTTCGATTCCCAGTCAGGGCACATGCCTGGGTTGCAGGCCATGGCCCCCAGCAACCGCACATTGATGTTTCTCTCTCTCTCTCTTTCTCCCTCCCTTTCCTCTCTAAAAATAAATTTAAAAATATTTTTTTAAAAAAAGAAGCTATCATACCTCACCATTCATCCTATATAAAAATAAAAAATCAAAAACTGAGATTCAACTTTTCTCCTTGCTCCCACATGTAACAAAGCAGAGAACCTGCAGCACCATGGTAAGAACTGCAGGCTCA
The DNA here is from genome assembly GCA_004024845.1 of Tonatia bakeri. Taxonomy (NCBI): domain Eukaryota; kingdom Metazoa; phylum Chordata; class Mammalia; order Chiroptera; family Phyllostomidae; genus Tonatia; species Tonatia bakeri. The sequence goes on from PVIA01004153.1 coordinate 30,222, forward strand.
GAAACTGTCTGTATTTAGATGTTATAACTGTCATATGCCAGCTCTATGATATGGCAAATTACACAACCTTTAAGTTGTGTGTGTTAAAATGTTGTTGATAATAAAAATAACTATCTCATAGGGTTGTTATGAGAAGTTGAGTTCCTAATGAAATATAATCATTTATTAATGTTAAGTATCACCATCAACATCATCACCATCACTAATTATCACTACATAAGGTCAGTTATACCTCATAACATTTTTGAATCTAGCATATCTCTGTTTTTTTCTGTTTCTGCTATAATTATCAAGCACCCAATATGATTCACCTTGGGTATATTATCTTTCTATAAAAAGGTCTTTCTATCTTCTTTCAATCAATTAGTCTATCCCCTTCAATATTTCTTCAGAAAAGATGTAAGAGTTGTTTTGGGAGGGAAATCTGGATACATTCTCTTTATTTTCTTTTTCTTTTAATAAATATTTTATGTATTTATTTTTAGAAATGGGAGAATGGAAGGAAAAATAGAGGGAGAGAAACATCAATGTATGAAACATCAATTGTTTTTTTTTTCCTTGTACACCCCCAACTTGGGATCTGGCTGGCAACCCAGGCATGTGCCTTGACTGGGAATGAAATGGCAACCTTTTGCCAAGGATGCCCAACCCACTGAGCCACACCAGTCAAGGCTTTGCTTATTTTATGTTAATGCTTCTTCTACTGCTTGTGAGAGAATCTAATCAGACTTTCTTAGCATCATATACTAGATTTTTAGGAATCTCATTCCCACAATAGCATCTCAACCACCTGTAGACACTGACACAAGACCATTTCACAGACCCTACTGAACTCAGTTTTTTGGAGTATGGTCTGTTTTTCTATGCTCTACTAGTGTTAGTAGCTGTTTACCAACAGCCTTTCCACTTTTCTCCATCTAGAAAATGATAACTCACCCTTCAAAATTCAGTTGAAATGTCAATTCTCAGTGAAAAATGTTGGCAAAACTCTCCTGTCCATTACATTTAAAGGTTTCTTTTGATCCATGTTTATTCACTTACACTTAATCTTTTTAAAAAGCAAAATACTGCTCTCTAGTTCTATCCATGCACCATAGTTTTTTTTTTGTTTGTTTGTTTTGTTTTGTTTTTTATCCACTCATTTACTGATGGGCAATTAGTTTGAACCTTATGCTAAGTGAAATAAGCCAGGCAGTGAAAGACAAATACCATATAATCTCACCTATATGTGGAACCTAATCAACAAAACAAACAAGAAAATATAACCAGAAGCATTAAAATAAAGAACAAATTGACAGTAACCAATGGAGAGTGGGGAGGAGGAAAATGGGGGAAAGAAAGGGAGGGGTCATCAAGGAACATGTATAAAGGACGCATGGACAAAGCCAAAGGGTGGTAGGGTCAAGGGTGGGGGGTGGGGGATGGGGGAAAGTGGTGTTGAGAAAATGGAGACAACTGTTCTTGAACAACAATAAAAAATAAAAATAAAAAATAAAAATTATATGTATGAACTCAAAGAATTAATTTAGCTGTATGTTTATATTAAAATAAATCCATTTTAACTAGAATTTTATATTATTATGTAAGTTCAGTTGGCATGCTTTTTAAAATTTTCCTCTGGCCATTTCTTTGTTTGGCTTTTTCAACTCAAGCGTATCTTCTGTATAGATACCTACAGTTTTTATATATCATAACAATGATTTCATGTAGTTTAAAATAGTCATGTTTTAGAATGTAGGTTGTGTCCACATAGTTGTTGGCTTTAATAGGCCCTCGTGTCCATACCAGAGACACACAGTGAAGAGGGGCATTGACTCTGGAGTCATACCTTCTAAATTTAACTCCCAGTTTTACTGTTAGCAATTAACAGCTGAGTCAAAATGATCATTAGATTAGTCAAAGGATATATAGGTCTTAGAAGAGTGGCAGGCACATAGTTAAATCTCAATAAACAATGGCTAAGTATTTTAAACTTTGTTTAAAAGTCTTTGCTGCCACCCCTTTGTCAACTCAAGCCATTTCTTCCATTTCTGGTTGAGACTCTCTTATACATAATTAATTGTACAAACCCACTTGCCTGAAATCCATGGACACGTGATGCCTACCCTTCATAGCCCACATATTGAATGGATTTCCATGCCCAGGTCTACACTTATAGGGAATGGAATGCAATGAACTGGATTTTTCCTCAAAGAATTGTCAAGTAATAGCATTGACTGAATTTATCAACTGGCTTTTTTTGTTCAGTATTGCTGTTGCAGAAGTGTCTGGCAGAGAGACACCCTTTAAGTGGATTCTTTGATCTTTATAGGGCACATGTCCTTGTGAAATAACTGAGCTACATATGTATATAGTTTACACCCTGAAATGCATGTGGTTCATTGAGAAGCAAAATTAAATTTAAGGTATGTTATTATCTGTGTAGGACAAATAAATCCCTATGTGAATGTGATTATAGAAGATCTTCATACAGCATATCTGTCAATCAAATCATCACCTGGAAGTTTTAAAAGAAAGAGTTTTTCATGTTTTTGTCAAAGTGATAAACATTTTCCTTAGAAAATGTGAAAAATGTTCTTAATATAAGTCTTATAAGTAATTACTGATGAAACTGAATATATTCTTTTGAGCCAGGGGAATTACGTGTTCTGTCTTCAATAACCTTCCCATTAATGATTTTAACATTGTTAATTTTTTATGTTCTAATTATGTTCAGTGAATTTGGCTCTAGTGAAATATATTCCTACAAAATATCTTCACAACTGAGATTCATACTAGAAAATCATTTCAATTATCCAAGGTTATACTGATCTTTCTTCTTGAGTATGTTTCATGTTTTCTAAGGTCTCCTATTCTTCAAAAAGTGTAGTTTTATGCTATTTTTTTCTTTCAAATTAATGCTTATTTTTACCTACTAATATATTAGTGATATCTGTGCATATAATTAATCACTTCTAATCAACTTAAACCATTTGTGTAAGGCAAGAATCACTTAATATGAAAGCACTGTCTTCCCATGTTCTAAATGGGATCCAAGGTAACTTCAAAGTACATACAGAAGAGGAGGTTATTTTTGTTTTTGTTCTGACCTTTTAGAAAGTAAAGTGAGTGTCAATGACTAAGTTTTCATCTGTAGTTTTATTTTAAAGAAAGCATTATTGTCCAATTGAACTACATTAAGTTATGAACTATGTATATTTTTGAAGAGTGGTCAGTCTCAGAGTTATACATAAATAGCATAAACATTAAAATATTTCTTTCTGTGATCAGAAATCTAAATAGTAATTAGATACTAATTAGTGTTATATGAATTTAATTTAGTATATTTCTACAAATGGAACTTATCTCAGTTGAAAATAATTGTATTTTTCCTGTCATTGAGTAAAACAAATGACTTAATGAGTTCTTCGCTGCTCACCCAATGATTTTTGGCAATTACACCTGTAATAAGCAGTACTATGACTGCCCCAAAATATCTATGTCCTAATGCTCAGAACCTGTGACTAAACTAAGTTACAGGCCAACTTTGCAGACACATTAAGGTTGCTAAGTATTTGACCTTCAATTAGAGATTCACCTGGGTTTTGCATGTGGGCCCAATATAATCCTCATCTCCCCTTCATGGGGGAAAAAGAGGCAGAAGAGAGTCAGGAAGAGGCAGCATGAAAAGCACTACTCCCATGTTGCCAGCTTAGAAGACGGAGGGATTCAGTCATCAGTCAAGTGTGTTAATGGTGTTGAGGGGCTGGAAAAGACCCATAAACATCTTCTCCTGGAGCCTCCAGAAGGCATGCAGTACTGCTGTCACCTCGATTTTAGCCCAGTGAGACCTATTTGGACTTCTGACCTTCAGAACTGTAAGATAATGCATTTTTGTTGTTTTAAGCTCCTAAAATTGTGGTAATTTGTTATAGCAGTAACAGGAAATACATATGTTACCCAAGGCTATATCACCATCATCTTTAGTGTTTGTCAGTGAGTATTTTTATTTTTACCACAAAAGAATTCTAAACAACCTGATTTTACTCTGCACAGAATTTCACATCTTTGCCTTGGTGTCTTGGTTTATTGATCTGGGCCAAATCCCAACTATCAAAGAGATGATATTTCCAGCTCAAGTGCTAGTCCCTGGGGCCAAGCAGTACTTGGATTCACAATTTTTAAAATTAGCTACCCCATATTTAAGCAATCCAGTTCAGAAGCGAAACATAATGACTTAATTACTCTAGGGAATTTTCAAAACTCAATAGACAGGAGCAGTTACATGTATTTTCAGAAAATACTCTTCCCTTCTAATTTAGTTGCTATGGTTCAACTATATACAGCTTGAATTCTTATTTTAGATTTATTAAAATATGTACATGTAAATGTATTTAAAATAAATATGGTATTTATTTATTTTTATGATATTATTAGGCAATTCCATATTTTACTGGTACTAAAATTAAGTGGTCTTTCATTTGAGCATTTTACAAAACTTCATAGCATATTTATCTTTCTCTTATGTACAAACTTCCAAATAAACTTTTTTTAGCTCAACAAACATTTATTAAGTACCCTCTGTATGCCAAACCTGCAGTACACACATATAGTTGTATACTTATAGTTGAGTGTATGCTTATAGTTGAGACAAAAATGCTTTCTTGACTTAGCCAATCATGGAAATGTCTTTCTAGTCTCTTTTGTTTTAGACTCTTCAGTTTATCAGCACAATTCCCAATTCCTTATGTTAACAAAGACATGGAAAATATAGCTTGTTTTTGCTTCAGGTATAGGCTATAGTAGCCTGTTTTCAAAAGACAACTGCAAACACATGGGCTTTTTGACATATTTCATCTTTTTCCCAGAGCAAAAATTTACCAGTTTTCTGGATAATTTGATTAAATAAGGCAGCACCTCTCAAGTTGTCCTGCATGGGCTTGAATTGTTAGGCCAATAAAGAATGCCATTTCATGGTACCCTATACCTGAACCAAATAAACTCTTAATTATTACATTTAAAGCATTTTCTTAATTCATTGGACCCATGGTGAAAATGTGTGACTTTCTTCTAAAGCCTATGTATTTTCATTTGTGCAATACTGCATGTTTTACAAAACTTTTTTTAAGCCATAGATTTATGTCTTGGTGGGTAAAATTTGTTTTTATATTCTCCTGACTATAGAAAATATTCACTAAAAACAAGAGAGGACTAAACTCATACTGAAATTTAAAGTTAAAAGTGTAAGATTATCACTATCTTGTTTTTTAAATTGTAAATTAGTCAAAATATCTCTGCTTGAACTATGCTGGGTTACAAAAGGGCAATAATCAATAAGGCAGCTCATTATCTGTGATACCTCTAATTACCCCTGTGCTAGCACTGATGCTATGGTTTAACCAATACATATTAAGAAAATTTGCTAACAGGATCTTGTTATCCTAATTTTTGCTGTGGAATTATATTAGAAAATCACATTACTCATCTGAACTGCCACAGCAGCATTATCCCTAGGGCCCTTTTTTCCACATCAAGGTTAATTTAAAGTGATTACATAAGTACTACAGATGTTGCTATGAGGATAGGAACTGTACTTCTACCATGATGGACATTATATCATTGCTGTTACAGTCCAGGTAAGATTGGATTATTTGTTTGAATGTCATGCAAAGCAAGTCACATGATAGAGATTTGTATCTTTTTAATAGCATTCCATATTCCTAAATCAATCACCTTTTCACTTCCTCAAAATGGTGTGTGTGTAAATATCACTACTTTATTATAAGCCCTAGTAAATTTATCATGTTGTATTTGGATGTTCAGAATATTTCTTTTAATTAGTATTGATTCTTCCATCTCCCAGGAGGAGAGAAACAGTAGTTAAAAGGAGAGTGTTTATTCACATTCAATTTATTCAACAAACATTCACTAAGCTTACTGTGAGTCTGGTACTTTCTAGATGCTGACAGAAAAATAAATTCTATACTCAATATTTAGTTTGTCTTTAACTTGAATCTGGACATACATAGCTTCTCACCCTGTAAATGTAAAATGGGTGAGAGGGTTGGAAAGCAGAGGTTAGGAGTTGGAATGCAGAGCAGATTGCACCATCTGGGAGAGTTGGTAAAAGAAGAACACCTGGTAAATGAAGAACACCACTAAAAAATAGAGATGACAGCCCTGGCTGTGCGGCTCCGTTGGCTGGAGCACCGCCCTGTGCATTAAAGGCTCTGTGGTTTGATCCTGATCAGAGAACATACCTAGGTTGCTGGTTTAATCCCCAGTCAGGGTGTATACAGGAGGCAACCAATCAATGTTTCTCTCTTACATCATGTTTCTCTCTTTCTCCCTTCCTCTTTCTAAAGAATCAATGAAACATATCCTCAAATGAGGATTCAAAATATATAGAGATGACAAATGAAAATCTCAGACGGGATATTAGCAGTGTTAAAAGTAGACAAAACAGCAGACAAACAAATGATGTTGAGATATTAAGAAGTGAATATAGAAAACAATGATATCACTCTTAATTTTTATTACTGGGAACTAAAGGAAGGTTTTTATAAAAGAGTGGAAAAGTCAAGGAGAAATCAGTAAAGTTCAAGAGTAAGATGGGACATGTAGAAGTTATTTCTCACCACAGCCAGGATTTTGGTTCCTGTGTTTATTGAAAAATTGGTGTTGAGAGGTTGGGAGTGAGAAAGACAATAACAAAGGAAACATGAGGGAAGTGTATTCAATTCACAAAAAATATAATTAAGGAGGTATTGCCTACTCCCTATGATTTAAGGTATAGACTGTAGGGATAATCCACAGTTTGTGTGATTCTCATATACTTAATGGCTAAAAAGGCTAGTAGCAATGTAAGATGGTACAGAATTATCATGATGGTAGTAGCACAACGTAAGTGAATTTAAAAATGCTCTGAAAAGTTTTATAGATATTTATGACTTCATTGATCACTGCCATATCAAAAAGTTTCTTAGAAAATTCTGTAGTTATTTTAAAGTTTTATTTATTTTTAGAGAGAGGAGAAGGGTCGTAGAAAGAGAAACGTCAAACACTGATGTGCAAGAAAAACACTGTTTGCCTCTTGCACATCCCCAACCAGGGACCTGGCCCACAGCCCAGGTGTGTGCCTGACCCAGGTTCAAACTGGCAACCTTTAGGTTTGTAGGATGATGCCCAATACACTGAGCCACACCAGCCAGGGCTTGTAGTTTTCAATCTCACATTATTATTATTGAGAGTTGGGAGGAAAGTTAAAAATAGGAATATACTACTTAAAACGGGATATTAACAATGCCAAGTTATTGATAAGGTTTCATTGTAAAGTTTTAAAATTATTCACAAAATGCAAATATGCTCCAACTCTTAAATTAAAATTAGCAAATGTATGAAGTTCTCTAAATTTTTGCCCCTAAAGTCTTTAACCAGGATCTGCATTATTTCCTATAATCTTGGTCCAAAAGAGTTGATCACAGTAGCTGTGGAATAAAATTTTATTGACTCTAGAAATAATTATTAGAAATTGCAATGTAATTTCAAAATCTCTATACAGCTATTCCCTGAGACAATGCCCAATGTAATAACAGGAAGGAAGCCATCAACTCTCCTCTGAGAAGGTTGTTTCTTTCCAGAATTTTTAAATTAAAAAATTTAGTGCCTTTAATCAAGTTGATATCTGTAGACAATTTAACAAGTAGAGTAGGAAATATCTTTATACTTCACACTACCCCATCAACATACACTTTCCTATAGTTTAGCCTATTCCTTTGTTGTCAGCCTTGATCAGTGGCCATCAATAATGTACAGAAGCATTTGCAGTGGTAGTGAATTCCTCCAACAGCAGCCTAGTTCCCTTTCAAACAGATTCGTTTAACAGAAAATTATGCCTTAGGTTTCATTGGCATTTGCCTTCTTAAAACTTTCCTCCAGTAGTCTTAGATGTTGTCAGTCTATCTTTCTATCTTATCATTATCAAGTGTTTGAGAAAGCACACACCAAAGTCCATCATCACTTCCAACTTCATGTATGTAAAGTAAATTCATTCCCCATTCCTCTAAAGATGATTCTCTCTTCTTTTTATAGTTTCCTGCCATCGAGCAGCTGGCAATCTAACTGGAGTTTTTCAAATGTTACATATAAATAATATAATTAACATATGACTATAATTATAAAGTTCTTGATATAGTCTTCCTGGATTGTTTTATTGTTGCTTTTTATTGTGTTTTAGTTTTACTTCCTTTGTATCTCACAATGCATCTTTGTCATAGTAGTTGGTAAATGTTTGCCATCTTTCTGCTTGACAAAATGACCTCTGCAGCATTTCTTCAAATGCTAGTTCTCCTTCTTGTGTCACATGTTTAATGCATAGAGTCCTTCAATAATTCATCTGCAGCATATGGGGGAAAAATACAAAGTATAAGCAACAGCATATTTTTATGAGAATGTCTTATAAATATCTCCAGTTAGCATGTGATCAAGTAATTGATAAAGAATATCTAGATTTGAAGTATATGTGTATTAGCTAGAATTTACTTTATAACAACTTTTATTCAGATGCTTAAATTAGTTGTACTATACATATGAAATGACAAATATAAGGAATAACCAGCTTAGAGAAGTGCCAGCAACTGTCAGGAGCAGGTTGCTGAGTATCAGCTTCAACATTATTTTTCTTTTTTCATATAATCAGCTCACTACTAATTATTGAACAGTCCATTTGTGCCCTGTGCTATGGTAGAGAGTCAAAATACAATAAGCCTCTCGCAGACTTAACAATCTACTGGGATGGGGGAAGAAACCTGTTGAGCAAGCAATTGTAATGCTGTATGGTAACTATCATATTAATAAACTTGTTTGTGAACACATGGTGAATATATTACTCTTATTTGAGTGAATCAGGGGGGAGGTGATATCTCAATTTAACCTGAAGGATCAAACAGAGCATGGATTTTTAAGTTATAGAAAGTAGTTCCATTTGGTTCTATGTGGTTAGTTCTATTACTAAGAGTTTTAGTAATAAGAAGATGAAATATTAGTCTAGAAACAGATCATGAAAAGCCTAATAAAGCTTATTAAGTAACTTTGGAATTTATGAGCAATAGGAAACCATTGAAAACTGCTTATTAGCCCTCACAGATGTAGCTCAGTTGGTTGGGCATGGTCACAAAAAGTGAAAGGTCATGGGTTTGGTTCCTGATTGGGGCACATGCCTGGGTTGTAGGTTCAGGCCCAGTTAGAGCATGTACAAGAGGAGTATACTGATGGATGTTCTCTCACACTGATATTTCTCTCCCTCTCTCTCTCCCTACCTTCCTTCCTTTCTAAAAATAAATAAATAAAATCTTAAAAAAAAATAAAAATGTTTGTTAAGACTTGGCTTGAGAAAGATTCTGGATCCCATGAGTAGCAGGTCTGATGGATGGTTCAGTAAGCAAGCAGTGGAATAGAGAGCTGATGACTTCAGCAGGGAAGGTTGGGTGTGAAAATGTGCAAGACATAATTACAACTCAAGGTCTTGAGAGGGAACTTGTATAAAGATATAAATTTGAGTCATCAGCATATAAATATAAATGAAAGACCAAAAGATTGCTTTCTGATCTTTTAGGAATTGTAATTAGAGTGATAAAAGGGTCAAATACAGAGCTTTGAGGAGCAGCAAGATTTTATAGATGGATAGAAAAGAGGTGCCTATATGGGATCCCAGATGGAGCAACTAGGAAGGCAAGAAGGAAACCAATAATGTGGAACTAGGAAGCCAAGGGCAAGTGACTGTCAAGAAGAGAGTAGACCATACTGTCACATGCCACCCAGGTTTTAATGAGTATAAAAGGGACCACTGGGTCTAATGACAAAAATGTCATGGTGATCTTAGAGTTTCTGTCAAGTGTTACTGGTCAGAGGCCAGGTATCTCTGAGTAGAGATAAGAGGCATAGGATATTAAATTCTACTTTATTAATTGCCTGTTTGACACTGACCAGGATTCAGAACATTGTAAGTCTTATTACCTAATGTGAAATAATGTTAAAAATCATCCATCACTATGGATCTTTATACATTTAAAATTATCATGATAAATCTGTGACCTTCTTTAAATCAGTCTGTAGATTCCTTAAGGTCTTTCTGCTTCAGTGAAAATATGAGAGTATTTTTAATGTTTATAATGATAACTTAGATGGTGGTGGTTGTATTAAATCTTGCTGAACTTTTTTAATATCTTAGAAGTTGTTTTTTCTTTTCAACTAAGCTATGAGATACTACATCAGACTGGCAGATGTTTAAATGCATGATGATACTCATTATCATTCTGGTGTGGGATATAGGAACTGGAGTAAAATGAGGTGGTCAGGCCTTCTTAGTGCAAGAACTTGGGCATATTTAGCAAAGTTTGAAATATACATACCAAGAGATCCAGAAATTTTACTACAAAAATTTTAACTTACAGAAAAACATGAGCACACGTTTTATTTTAAGATGATTTGTAATCACACACACAGAATGAACTTAGAGAATTACTGGTAGACCCATACAATGAAGTGTTTTATAATTTGTTTGTAAAACTTAGCTAAATCTATGGCATAATATGGAGAAATGTTTGAGAAAAGGGGATTTTTTTTAAAAGGCTGAGGAGCATGAGTAGCTTTTTCCAACTTAAGAAAATATTTATATACACATACAAGGTCTGTCCAGAAGGTATCCAGTCATGCAATGTGAAAATTAGAGACATTTATTGAAGATAATAAATGATACAAGAAACATTGTACATAGAACAATGATATCTCTGTCCCCTTCAAAGTAGGCACCTTGGACCTCACACAGTCCTCCTAATTGCCAGCAGCTGCCTCATTATATTTTTCTGAATCTCATCAACAGTCTGAAGTTTATTCCCTTTCAAAGGTGATTTTAGTTTTGGGGAAAGCCAAAAGTTACAAGGCACTGAATCTGGGCTGTATGGGGACTTAGTCACCTGGGTGATTTGAGGTTTCACCAGCACCATGCATGAGATGTGATGCATGAGTTGGCATGTTGTTGTGGTGAAGCTGCCAATCACCAGTTGTCTGTAACTGCAGCCCTCTGAATCACCTAATTGTTTCCACAGAGCAATGTTCAAACTTAATGCAAAATTTGATGCAGATTCATTGCTCTACTCTCTCAGTCACTTTGAATGTGATGGCCACACAGTACAAGCGCTCACTCTAGGGCATCTACTGCCCTCAATAACTGGTACAGTGAACTTGTCATTGTTCATGCATGCACATTCCAGTCCACTCTCCTTGGCTGCCAGGCTACACAATGTCATGCAAACTGTTCTCAGTGTATTAACAATGGCTGGATTTTTCCAGACAGATCTCGTATATTAGCGAATGTCAGGAAAGAAATCATTAACAGTAATTATCTCCTGGAGTAGATATGAGGATGAAAGTTACAGTGAGGGCTTTGGATTATCTTTGGGAGCTTTTTTCCGCTGTTGGCACTTTTTAAAAAAATGAGTATGTATTATTTTTGCAATAACAAAAATATAGAAACAAAAGCTATGTGTTTCATCACATGTGCTTTCATTTAAACACGAATCATCTCTCACTGCCTCCTGCTCCCTGTGTTCCCCTTTGCTGCCCTATATCATTTGTGTGTCTAAAGGCAAAGAGCACTGTGCAAATGGCTTAAATGCTGCCTCCTTATCTTCCTCTACTTTATAGTATGCCCCACTTTCCTTCTGCTCCATCATGCAGTGTTCCCTGAAATAAGATTGACAACTGTGTAAGGAAACTTCTTTATATAATGATAGGCTTTGAGCATTTAATTGATTTAATTTTATTCAAAAATGAGCAGGGCCTTGATCTTAAGCGTGTCCTCATATCAAAAACACATTTCTAAGTGTCTGTTCTGAATGCTTTAGCTGCTTCCCTGAGTTACAGTTCTATAGTGGGAAGCAGGGTGAAATCACATTACTGAAAAGGCATGTGTCTGGCAAGTTCTCAAGGCATGAGTATTTATGGAACGATGAACTGTGAATCTGATGTTGATGCTTGCACACACAAGCAGGTGGTTCAAATCTAATTTTGTCACCAGTAAATATGAACTCTATTTAAAAGTAGAAAATGTTTTTTAATAGAAAATCTTTACCCAGAATGAACAATAAATAAATCAAGGTCAGTACTAGTAAATTTTCTGTGAAATAGTGCAAACTTAATAGAAATGATAGGAAATACCTAGTCTATTCCAGGGTTATGCAAACAATTTGAAGGAGAAGGAAGTAAGATAGGATTACGAATGTCTGTTACTTCTCAGAGCAGTTTAATACTGGTATGTCAAGGGATTATATGAGTTTTCTAAAGTTAGGACATGAAAAAGATTTATGCAGAGGTACCCAAGAACGTGTTGCCAAAGATACATAAATCAAATAGATCTCTCTCATCTTCACTTGTAAGAAACAAGAACATAGTGTATGAGGTATGCTTGATGTCAACTGGACTAAAACATCAAGTGCTTTTTGGAGGGGCAACTGATAAGAAGATTAAAGTTAATTAAGATGGCTCTGTAAATTTCTCATTACTCAAATTAAAAACTGAAGATTATATTGACTCTTTTTTTGCACATAACATTCTATTAATTTTCTAATAGTTGTAACCATATCAGTTCAACTAGGCAGCTAGTAATTTGTTAAAGGTTTCTGAAAGAGGACAGTTTAACACCATAGAGAGAACTGCATGGGTTGAGCCCTCAGCAGATGGCATCTCTTCTTAGGAATTTTCACTACCACAATAGTAGAACATTCCAAGCTAAAAGTATTAAAGAAGAAATTCATCTTCCACTTGTTTTTCCCCTTGGGCATAAAGAAATTGTAGGGCAAGTCAGTATGTAGCCATCTGACTCAACCTTCAGAAAGGAAAGAAGGCTATATATTTTCATCCAGTCAAAGAAATGAAAAAAATAACACTAGTAAGTTTCTCTGTATAAAAAGAGGGTGCATGTTCTTATTGTCAAATTTGAAGAGAAGAAAGCCAAAAGTGATTCAGTATGCTAGATTCAGGGAACATATCTGTATTTTGACAATTGATATACATGTTCATTATAAGTTGTCAGTAATGAGAATGGGTGATGTTTGATGTGGGTTATTTAATTAAGCATTTCTAATTCACTATTTTTTTGTGAATTTACTTATTTCCATTACTAATAATATTACTTTAACTTAAAAAATGTTATAATTTTTTCAAAAGCTTAGATCTGCTCAAAAGAAAATAATGCAGAATAGATTTGGTATGTTGAAAAACATGTATGTTATAGATCTATATTGTGTGATAATTTATAATATTTTATTAAATTTATTGGGCTGGCATTGGTTAATAAGATTATGTAGGTTTTAAATGTACAATTCTGTGACCCATCATTTGTATATTGCATTGTTTGTACACCACCCAAAGTCAAATTATCTTCCATCACCATGTACCTGACCACATTTACCCTTTACCACCTCCAACACCTCTTTCCACTGGTAACGACCATGTCTGTGTCTTTGAGTTTCAGTCTAACATCCCATATATGAGTGAAATTATATGGTTTTTAGCTTTTTCTGTCTGGCTTATTTTGCTTAGCATGGTATTCGCAAGGTCCATTCATGCTGTCACAATTGGCAGTATTTCATATTTTCTTATAAAAGAATAATTTTCTTTCTTCTTATAAAAGAAAAAGAAGAAAAGTATTTCTTCTTTTATATATCTATAGAATACTATATATGAACATATGGATATATATTATTTTATACACGAAAGATATATCTATGGAAGAATACTATATATGGATACTATATGGATATATATTATTTTATACATGAAAGATATATATGTATATATAATCTTCTTTATCAAATCATCCATCAAGTACATTCTGGTTATTATTATATATAATTTTTATTTTCATTAAGTAAATCTTGAATAGATAAATATATTGTACAGCAATCTGACCTAACACCCTATCATCCCTCCCAGTAGAAAACATTTTTTCACCTTTTCTAGTTTTATAATTTTTATCATTATCTCCATAATTCTAAACAACATGATATGCTTTTATTACTCAATTTATTATCTTTAAACTTATATCTTTTGTCAAAAGATGACCATTTAGCTTATTTACACTTTCCCCTTTCAATTGCTGCCCAATTTTTTATATTTCTGTCAATATTTTTGGACCTTCCACTAATTATTTTATAGTTTTAAACAAAGAGCACACATTTTTGTCTTCTAAAATCTTAATCGTGTGTCTGAAAGCACACACTGTAGGATGACACTATTAGCATCCTATCATTCCATCTATGTCACAAACTCTTCTCCCTCTTTCTCTACCTTTGTAGTGTACTCATTTTTATATTGTCATGGTTGGTAACATCTTATAGTCTATACTACCCATAATTAAGTTTAGATTTAAAGTTTAAATCCAAAAATTGGAATTTATCAAAAAGCCTTTAGAGAGTTATAGCCATGTAAATATTACCTCTGCAGAGCAAAGTTGTATGTGTGTGACTCATTCTCTGTAGGCTTAATGTTACAATTCTTGTACTACACAAAGGATGCTAATATAAAGGTGAAATAAATTACTTGTTTAATATACCATCAGTTGCTTAAATCATACCTGAAATGGTTTAGTTCTTACCTGGAATAGGATTTTTCTGGATGGCTTGTGATTTTTAAGTTTGTAATTGCTGACTCTAAGGACAAACAGACTCCACCCCCTTTTTTAAAGCTGATCATCTTCCATTGGAAACTAATACATAAGATCTCTTTGTCTTCTTGGAGTTTGACTTTTTATTCTAATTTAACTGGTAGTATTCTAGACTCACTGCTAGTTTCCCTTCTGTCATTTTGAAGTTCCTTTTCAAAGAATTCTTGGTTTATTTCTAGTATTTATTAAATCATATGCCTTCTTTATTCTTGATTTTTCAGCTTTATTTTTCTGGATAGTTTTAAATCTACTAGTTTACTTTGGTTAATATAGTGATTGAGCTTCAAAGCTTCAAAATAGTCAGTATACTGATAATGGGGTGGTAGATATTATTTGGCCTAATTCCTGTCAGATGTGATAACAATTGCTTTAAAAACACCAAAATGTAAAAAAACATGTCTTCTTTTGCTGTTTAAAATAATGTATCAAAGATAAACCCAGCTAAGATCAAGTCTCTCTATTGTGATAGTTGAATTTTCTGGAATTCACATTCCCATATGAACTGGAAATGATAAATTGTTAATAGCTTCCCTGGGGTTTTTCTTCTCTTCTGACATATCTAAATTTTTATTGTATTTTAGGAGTAAATGAACATAATTTATTCCAAGGAGCATGAAAATCTTCAAGTGCTATTCTGGGAGTTTCAAAATCACTTAAGTTAAAAGAAAAAATACATATTTTGCCTGTGTGTGAGTAAGAAAATGTCATAATAAAGTTATAAGCTGCTTTAAGCTATGGCAACAGCAATTTTGAAATATTTTATGCTGTTATAATACCATACTGATCCATTAGGCTAATGATGCCTCTTCTTTAAAAACAACCTTACTAGTAACATGAACCTTTTTTCTTCTTCTAAATTACTATTATTTTATACAAAATAGCAGTTATATTTATAATTTTAAATTCCAATTCTCCTAAAAAAACCTACTTTTTAAAAAATGTGGTAAGGAAGGAATTGCATGTCCTCCAGTCATTTTAGAGCTGATGCAACCAAATTTCTTCACTTGGACAAGCAATCCCAACAAGATGACAGTAAGGCATATTAAAATAATTTCTGAAACAGTAAATAATCATGAACATCACAAAGACATAGCCATATGAATAGAAAAAAATCAAAATATCCTTGGAAGAAACAAATTTAATTTCTGAGAACATTTCCTGCCAAGAATATCAAGATTTTGCTCAGACACTTTAAGGCATGGGTTTAGTTCATCAAACATTTATTGTGATATTGAGCATGTTTGATGTCCCAAACTCTGGACCGTTGTTAAAACACATAAAGTGCACAGAGCAAGGTCCCTATTCTTTTTTTATTTTAATGCTTTCCCAAGGATTTTTTAAATTGATTTTAGAGAGAAACATCAACGTGAGAGAGAAACATCCATCAGTTGCCTTCCATACATGCCCCAACCAGGAATCGAACCTGCAACCTAGGCATGTGCCCTCACTGGGAATCAAACCCACAACCTTTAGATGTAGGGACAATAGTTCAACCAACTGAGACATCCTGCCAGGGCTGTCCTTATTCTTAAAGACTGTGAATCCAGGGTACCATCTTCAATTCTTATTTTTTTAATTAAATTGATTGAGGTGACATTAGCTAATAAAATCATCTAGGTTTCAAGTGTACAATTCTATGATAAATCATTAACATATTGCATTGTGTTCCCACCATTCAAAGTCAAATCATCTTCTGTCACCATATATTTGACCCCCTTCTCCCTTTACTACCTCCCATTTCCCTTCTGTCTGGTAACCACCATAATGTTGTCTGTGTCTATGGGTTTTTGTTAGTTTTTCTTGCTTGTTCATTCATTGCTTTCAATTTAATATCTCACATATGAGTGAAATCATATGGCTCTTAACTCTTTCTGTCTGACTTATTTTGCTGAGCATAATATTTCATGTTGTCACAAATGGCAGTTTTTCACTTTTTCTTTTGGTTGAATAGTATTTCATTGCATATATGTACCACAAATTCATTACCCAATAACTTATTCATAAAGGCATACTCTTATGCACCCCTATGTTCATTGCAGCATTATTCACAGTGACCAAGACATGGAAACAACCAAAGTGTCACTCAGTACTTATTTTTAAATACAGCACAGAAAACAGATGATGTTAACATGCAGGACACTCCCATGGACACAAGCAGTATTGAACCCTTCCCTTTTCCCATCTATCAATGCAAGTCACAGGGATTTAAAGCCACTCAAAATGTTTGTTTCATTTTGCAAATGATGCATATATATTTATATTTCAGTGAATGATAGACACATGGTGATTAGGGATAATAATACATCTGTAAATCTTTCCCTTTTTAACAAACCATTTACAAACATTTTAAAGTAAAAAACAATTTGGCTGTTATAGAATGTTTTTTCTTCATGTTCTGCTATCCCTATCTCTTGGCCAAAGCTGCTAGATGCCAGTAAGGGCAGGAGGAACAATATAAGCAGACTGTAGTAATCCCTGCCATTCCAGGCCACTGATACAGGGCACTAGTGCATCTGTTGTTATGAGACTTCCTCCTATGAATGTAAACCAGTAGAATGGGTGATTTAGTGTGGATAAGTGATTATGAGTTTATTATCTCTGCATTGGCATTGGTCTGATCTTTTTATGTAGTATTTTTGTGTTTAATTTTAAACTTCATTCTGTCTTCATTGCCATGACAAAAATTATTCCCCAAACTCTCTCCAGATTTTTACCCAAATTCATACTTGATCTTGTCTAATTGCTGTTTATTTTGATTTCTTTTCTCTTTATAATACTGTTGCAGGGCTGGGGTGGGTGTTCTGTTTGCAAGAGCACCTAGGAATGGATTGTATAAAGTTATCCAACATAATTATATATTTAAATTCCTTAGAAGGAATTTAGTGCAGTTATTAACTTAGATTGTTTTTCTCTCCTTTTCTTCTCTACAAAAGCTATGTGATTTCTCCTGAATTTGCTAATTGGTTTCTATTTTACTTATCTTCAGCTAAAATGGATGTTTTTCCATCTTCTAATACTAATTCTTTTTTGAATTTCCCATCTGATCAATACTGTCTACCTAGTAGACACACGCCAATTGATCACAATGCACGTGTCAGGCAATGCATGAGATTAATTGCTACTCTAGACACAAGATCATTTATTTTCAGTACATGGCAGTTATGAGAATATTCCTTACATTGAATCCAAATCTATCTGCCCTTAATAATTGCATCAGACCTAGTTCTGACATCTCAGGTGATACACACACTTACATAATTAGCCCTCAACTATAATTATAAAAAAGCTATCATGGATTCTCTTTATTATACTTCTAAATGCCACAAAACCTGGTTTTCAAGCACTTTCATCATTCTGCTACTTTCTTTGAAAATACACCAACTCAAAAATGTCCATAAATTTTAGTACTAAAGGGGAACCTGTAGTTGTAGCTAACAGCAAAGAACTTAAGTACAGACTCCTTAGTTGTGAATACAGTAAACTTCTACGTTTTTGAATCAGATGAACCTGGGCACAAATCCCAGTTTTGATTTAACTACCTGTGAGATTATGGTTGACCACTCAAGTCACCTCTCTCAACTTCAATTTACCCTCTGCAGAAAAGGGCATTATTTCCTACCTTCTATCTCACTGTAAGGGTTTAACGAGATGTAATTAACCTAACAGCATAGCGCCTGATGCAGAGCAAGCACCCAGGAGTGGTAGCTATTGTTATGGTCATTATTGCTGATTATTATTGTAATACTCTTACTACTACTCTTGTTACATTTTTTTTTACAAAAAACAGTAAGTAACCCCCATTTTTTTCTCCAACATATGTTACTGTTTTACTCTAAGGCTTCTCTAAGGCCCATCAATGTGCCTGCCTTTGCAGTCAATATAATAACTTATTATTTTAAAACTATATCAGACTATTAGCTGACCAAGCCAACTGATTGATTCACCTTATTTCTAAATTGTTATCTGACATTAAGTACCTTTTATATGCCAAACTAGGAATATTAAACCATTTGAGATATAATCTCTGACTAGTTGGGGACAACAGACATCTAAAGATAGAGTAAGGAAGCACCTGTGTGCCCAGCAAGCAGTGGACACAGAATATACTTCAGCCCAGAAAATAAACACATTCTGATGTGGCTAACATAAGGCAAGCATACAGAAAAGGAGAGCATATTTACATTCAAAATGACCTGCCTACTAATTAATGCTCATTTTTATTACTCTGTTATACAGTCTTCTCTTATCCATATAAAGCAAATGTTCTCACACCCCCACAACAACTTGTCAAGCCTTTCCTTTGTGCTATTCATCCACCTGAAGTTCTACCTGTTTATCCTGATTTCCTTCCAGTTTGCTACACCTTCTCTATAATTTAGGGTGACATACATCCCTTCAGGAAACTTTTCTTATAGAGGTCTGCTGGCTTCTCTCTTCAAATACCTTGTGAGCTGGCAACATCTGTGCTACTTGTTTACAACTATTAGTGTCGGTCTCTTGAGATTTAACCCTTGAGCCCAGCATCTAACTGGCTATCTGGGACATCTAGTCACAGAGCAAAGGCTGACAGATAAACAATAATTGGAGTCAGACAGACCACATTTTCAATCTTAGATTCACCACTTTTTGGCTTTTGCTTGGATAAGATATTCAGCTTCCCTGAGGCTCAGCTTCTGTATCTCTAATATAAGCTTAAGTCTATCTTCATTGTAGGATTCTTAGTCAAATTGAAAATAATAGATATAAAATACTTCCTAAGAATGCCAAGCTTGTAGCAGATACTCAATAACTGAGATTGATATTATGATTAGAATGAATGGATGTACTTTTCTGATGTTAGTCACAAATGTTTTATGATTAACCCATGACCTTCAAACATCTTGCTGATATATCTTATGAGGCACATATGCCTTTTTTATCTTTTGCATTCTCCTTGTTGTGTCTGTTAACCAAGATCAGTACAAAGTGAACTACCTCTCTATGACATTCCGTTTTCATTCTCAGCTGCCTCTTTCCATTCAACTGTTCTTATTCTCATCTTATAAAACCACAATTGAAAAATAAAAACCATCATCTTTATCTTAAACAGTTCTGATTAAGCAGATTTTTTTGTCCTATAGACAATGTCTTTCAAATATCATCCCTGAAATGGCATTTGTAGTGATTTTCCTGATGCTCTTAACTAAGAATAAAATTTTTGACCGAAATGCCATCTTTTAATTCCAACTATATTCTATCTCTGTGGTGAGATATATACTTTCAATGAACATTCATTCAAGGAATGAATGACATATATTAATAGTGGAGGGCCTCATTAACACCAGGCACTACTCCTCTACTTTCTTTTTTCTGCATTTCTTCATCTTCCAAAATATTTCTTTACTTTTCTCTTCAAACTTGAACCATTAGTGTTTTTGATAAGGACTGTAAAGGAAGGAGTAGGGAAAAACTTTGCAAGATCTTAAAATTATACCTACCCTTCCTCTATCTAAAGGAATTTTTTTGTTAGGCTGTGCTAAATATTTTGAAAAGTATGAAGATATTTCAATTAATGTGTTAATTAATAAATTGTCTTATTTCTCTGTTAAAAAACAAAACAGGTATTTAAGCTCTGTCATCAGACACTGCCTATCACTTCTATTATGAGTGAGATTTCCTCATTAATTTTTATTAATAGTACTGCTAAATATATTAATGAGTTTTAAGGAAGCAGTAACTATGGTAATGTTGAGAGCACTAATCTGCCACACCTAGTCCATGTTAAGTTACTCAAAATATCTATTTGCTGCTTGTTCAGAACTTTTAAAAATGCTTCTCTCAAAATATTTTTATAAGAACCAAGTTGGGCTTTTTAAAATCATGATTATTCTTTCTCATTACTGGAAAATGCTTGTTAAATGCTAAATTGTATTACTGATGGGCTAATTTTTGTCTGGGAATTCAAACTAATTACTTTCCCATATCTTTATTGCCTTCTTAGTTGTCAACTATTTATTGAATGTTGATAGCATAAGAAGTTTGCGATGTGCCTAGCATTAATTACCTTAGGACTCAAATATGTTAACTGTAGATTGGTTTAACTTCTGAAAACAGTTAGCATATCTCTAAGAGACGTCAATTTTTCCACATGACATGTGTTATAACAAAGTAAATGCTCAGTATTAATTACTGTATCTTAAGCAATATACTTTTAATTTAAATATATCTTAATAATGGTATACATACATACAGATTTTACATCTAAGTTATAATCAAACAGTTCTCTTGTTTTTTAAATGTAAAGATGTTAATATCTGAATATTATAATACCCTTATATTTTCAAATTCCCACATTTTTACATTGAAAATTATATTCATTTTGCATTTAAAAATGTATATGAAATGCTTTAATGAGTCAAAGGAAAATCATACACATGAATAAGTGAAGAGCATCCTATTTGCAATGGACAGTTGGCTCCATTTATGCATATTTGATGACAGTAATCCACCACCCCTCTCTTAGCTTGCAATGACCCTTAATAACATGGAATAATTTTAACAAGGCGAACAATCTCAGGTCCATCAAAAGAACTTTGCCCTCACATTTTCATTCAAATTGTATTTATGTGACCCACATGTCAGTCAGTTAGAGAGCAAGAAGTTAATGGCTCAGATTTTGAATGCATGTTAATCTTTTGAGGCTCTGTAATGCTGTGACCTTTTTGAGTGTACCAACATGGAACCTTTGTGGCCTGGAACTATTAACTCGTCTCTCAAGAGCACAAAGGTGGGAACATATTAGATTTAGGTTTCACAGTTCACATTTCTCTAGCAAGAATTATCATTTTTACTATGTGCTCTAAGTAGGCCAAATCAACAATAAATTATAATTCAGTAAAAAATGCAGCAAACTGATAACCTCTATTTATCTTCACAAGATAAATGTATCTTTTTAATAGATGTTTTATTCTTACTTGTCATTTTTAAATAATGTAATATTGACAGTGTGGTGGTATTTTGTCTTTTAGTTAGAGGTTTAATATTTGCCTTACAACTTTTTCATGTTTACTTGGTTAAAAAAATAAGGGGGAGGTCACATATATAGGGTGACTCTTCAAACTAGAGGACTTTGAGAATGAAAGGGGAGAGGAGTTGCTAAAAATGGTGTTGGATCGTGGTGTAAATCATGGCTATCTCAGGCAAGCTGAGACACCTATTGACCTTTGGCTGGTAGCAACCAGCCATCTGAACCAAAATAGATGTGAAATTACCCAAATGAGTAAAAGTCACTCCAATCTGTGCTGCTACTTATTCATGCTCTGCACTCTGACAAAATTTCAGTGCCATAAGTTATCTGAGAGTAATGCACAGAAAATTTTCACATTGATTTCTGATTTATTATTATGCATTCAATTCATGTGATTTGATATTTATAAAATCAATGCTTTTCTATTTTATAAAATCATAACTTCAATATAAATAGTATATTAATATGTAAAGACATTTAATACTTACTCAAAAATAAGACATGTGTTTAATCATTGATATACAGTAGCCATAGAATCCTGAAAATTCTCAACATTTATCCACTGTGAAGACAGTAGCTCTAAAATTCTGTGATTCTTAGATGTCAGTTTCACAGTCTCAATTTTAATAACATATCTATAGTACTTATCTGCAGTGTTGTTCAAGTACAAAAATTTTCATTTCTCCCCTTTTTGGAGTTTATAAACAATAAGAATCTTATGAACTTGCATGTAAAAGTTTTCATGTATTGGAAGTAAAAAAGCCCCACCTACTAATACCATCACTTTGAGTTCAGGTCTCAATATGTGATTTTGGAGGGATGCAAGCATTCAGTCCATAATAATCACTCTTAAGAAAAACATGACATTGTTTTGGTTGTTTGTTTTCCTGGTTAATAATTAACAAAAGATATATTTTGATTGACCACACCCTGGTGACACATATTGGGGTATCCCCTGTGCTCTACCTAGTTAAATACAGTGGTGCAGGAGAGTTAACTATAATCTCAGATCACCTGATGAAATAAATGACACATCATCATTGTATCTTATTTATCACCTGTTCTTAGCCATTGCCAACTGTCTGAGAAAATCTAATTGCCATTTACACTGTCACTGAGTTCTCTGTCACTGTGAGCATGCACTTATAGAGAAATCAAAGTTTCTACTGAAATACAGGAATAGTGGTAAATTTTTTATATTATGGGGTCCCGAGGCCTTTGCCTTGTCTTCTAAGTATGGATTCTGTATTAAGACCAGACAAAGGAAACTCTGAAACTGGTAGACACAGTAGAGAGTTAGATATCAAGGAACTTTCCCAAGGAATGAAACAAAAAGGTCTAACATGATATAGTTTCTCAGGAATCTTCTTAATCATGTGTACAGGGAGTGTCTATTATTTTCTCAACACAGAAGCGTAACAAACGGTGTTCCTAAAATTAGAACCACTTGGGCTGCAGTGAGAGCACAGGTGGAGAAGCAGCATGCGGCACAGTGCAGAGCCCTGGTTGTTCCCTAATGTGTCACTCAGTTCTTGATACCTGCTGCCTGGACCCTGGGACCCCTCTCCCCACTTGCTTCTTAGAAGCCAGGCCTGGGAGAGTGCCTAGAATCTCTGATTTCTGTTTTTATGTTGCTCTGAACACTTT
Organism: Tonatia bakeri; assembly: GCA_004024845.1. Lineage (NCBI taxonomy): Eukaryota > Metazoa > Chordata > Mammalia > Chiroptera > Phyllostomidae > Tonatia > Tonatia bakeri. Next base: position 53,576 of record PVIA01004153.1, read on the forward strand.
TATTTTGAGAAACTTTCAAGTCAACCTCATCAGAAGTAGATTTCACTAAAGAATGTAGATCAGTTTTGAAAATTCATATGACCTTTATTGAGTATAATTTTTATTACAAAAGAAAAGATTCTTGACAGGAAAAGACAAACACTAGTGGTTTTATTCGTAACAACTTATTCTAGTCATTAATCTTTACAAAATACACCTTAACAGCGTTCCAAATATCATTGCAATAGAGAGAAGGAAGGGGAGGAAGAAACACAGAGAGAAGACAGGGAAAGAGAAAGATATGTAGAATGAATGGGAGAGAGGAAGAAGGAAAAGGCAAAAAGAAAAGGGAAAAAAGCTCTGCATAACTTTAATATACTGATCAGATGGGAAAACAAGCCAACTCTTTAGGCCTCCTTCAAAATATTTCACTATGACACACCAAGATTCCTCAGCAGGAAGTAAGTCACAGAGGCACTAAAACTCAACTACCTTAAAACAAATATAAACCATATACACCCCATATACACCACATATATCTCATATGTATCCCATATACATACATCTTTATACATAGGAAAGGAAAACTCTTAATTAGCTATCTTTAGCAAAATGTATTAAAGTAATACGTTTTAATGACAGCATAGCAGGGAAAACCAAAATAAACCCATGACTAGCAAACAAATGGTCCCCACAGTGGGAAAAGAAGAAAGTGATGTGTGAGACGAGATAAAGACAAAAGCAGTCTATCATTTCAAAAATGAAAAAGAAGAAGAGTAATGATAACCTTGGAAGTAACTCCATTCTTATATTTCCTGAGAATCACATTATTGTGCTTTTAGAAGAAAATATTTATTCATCATGCAGGTTTACTGACAAGCGTTCTATTCCGAATTTGTGATTTTGAACTCATATTCATAAATTTCCTTTAATAAGCCATTCTTTTCATGCCATTTATTCCCTGCCAGTGCTATACTTATCTTATTTTGGAAATGTATGTATCTTGGTAAAATATCTGGTATCATTATGAAAGCATCTAGACATATTTTTTTCTTTATACAGCAATTCAATCTGTGAATTCAGAATTGTCTTTGAAGCTAACATTGAAAATTTCTGGGAGGGTAAGGCTCTCTTCTTAACCAAGAAGGGAAAAAAAAAAACAACAACAAGTATGTGTGTAGCTCCTAGGTTGTATTGATGGTTTATCAAAAACTGTTGGCATACTGTATTTCAAAGACATTTGGCCAATAGGATTAGCTTCAGAACGCTATACTAGAGAAAAATTCCCCAAAGTCTAAACTGGCCACTTTCATGGACATCTGTGTTTTTATTTTCTCCAATATTCTTATGTTTCATTTTCAGAAATATTGTGGAAAGCAGTTCATGTTCTTAAATACAGCCTTTATATTCCAGCAGTATTTGTGTCATCCCATCTATCAAAACATTAGTGCAGAACCAAGATCTTTTAAAAAATCTATTAGATATATTGTAAAACATTTCATTATCACACCTCTCTCTCTCTGCAGTTATTATGAATTATTTTATCTTTGATTTCTTACCTGCTATCTAATAGATCTTATGGTGTTTAGTGACATGTGGGCCCTCAACATTCTGTGTTCTACTAAGTGTTGTAAATATACACCAGAATTGATGGGAGAAGTCTGCTACTAAGAAGGGTGTTACCATCTCTTGAAAAAGCAGTCTCTATGGTTAGCAAGAAGGCACGGTGGTTCCTAATAATACTGTTACAGTGTTTAGGTAGTTTAGAGGCCAATTATTAAGTGGCTCAATGTGGACATAAATCCCTGCGTGTGTGATGGCCTGTGTCTTAGTCAGTTTAGGCTGCTATAACATAAAGTACCATAGACTAGGTTGGTCATAAACAACAGAAATTTATTTCTTACAGTTATGGATCAGGGTGGTAGCATGTTCAAGTTCAGATGAGGGCCATCTTCTACATTGCAGGTGGTCTTCTACTCTTGTATCTTCCTATGGTGGAAAGCAGGGAGAGGAAGCAAGCTCTCTTTGGACTACTATAAGGGCATTAATCCCATTCTTGAGGCTTTGCCCTCATTTCCTCATCGAATCCTAATTACTTCCCAAAGGCCCCACTTCCAAAGACCATCACATTCTGTGTGTGTGTGTGTGTGTTAGGGGAAGGAGTAGGATTTCAGCTAACAAATTTGGAGGGGACACAGAGACTCAGTTCATAACAGTCTACTAAATTATGGATTACTGGTTAGATCTTTTCTGCATGATACACACCCTATATAATTTCTAGCCTTATAAATTAAACATGATCACTAACATATAGAGAAAATAGTGTAGAGACAGGTATAGGGCCATAGGGCTACCATCCCTTACCTAAAACCCTTCCAGCCAAATGTTTTAGAGTCAGAAATTTGCAGAGTCTACAACAATAATGGGATGTATGCACTAGATGTGATATAAAACACATGTAGGGTTCTGGATGAGTACCTGCTAATCAATCATGTTAATCTTCAGCAAAATGATAGATGTAGATGTGGTACAAAATATGATTATATGTAATTTCATATCAGCTGAGGTCATATCTTGTTGCTGAGTTGGTTTTGGTCAGGCTATGCTCTGCCACCAAGTGAATTACATGAAAAGTAGTATCAGTTTTCAAAGATTTTTGGGTTTGGGGAATATGAATCATGTGCATTTACTAGTTCTATTGTATATACATTGAATAGGGGATTTTACTGAATACTTATGATTCAGTAATAGCTTAAGAAAATTACCTTCATTATATCGTATAATCCTCAAATCAAGCCTGAGATAGGTGAGTCATTATATCTGAATAAGGCAGTCGTCTTAAAAGGGGAAGTCCCCACACCCCTCGAGTATCAAATTCTGGCCCTAAATCCTTTCTGTCTGGCATTATAGCTTTCCCATGCTGCTAGGAACACTTTTACTTGATTTTCCTTTTATGTGTATTAGAGTACCAAGGATATCACAAAGATTTCAATAAATACTCAGTGAATTTCGACTGCTCATGAAATATCTTCCAGTCATTGGACATTTCTCAGCTGTAATGGTGTTGTGCTCACCACAATCCAGTTTTGTTTAGAACCATAGAATTAGTGGGCTGAACTTTAGAACAATAAAAATTTGGGGTGAGTTAACAGTATCAGTTTTCATAAACATTTAATCCAACTGTGACACGCATAAATGGAGAGTAAAGGTCATATAAAAGAATTTAGCCCAGACATACTTGAGTAAGTCTATATATAAACTTACTAGGATAGAAATGCAAAAACAAGTGACTTTTCTATATCTAAAAACTAAAACAAGATAATTATTAAAGATTTAAAAAGTGAGGAAAATTTATTAACCCTCTAAAGATTTTTTTAAAGGGCATGTGTTTTTGAGAGTAAAATAAATTTATTGATTTGTGACTGAAGACTTTTTAGTAATTTTTAACTTGGAATCTTAAATTAAGTAAAATTTTTACCTCATTTTTTCACTTATTTACTAAGCTTTTTTAGAGCTCCCTCTACTGTTCAAATATGAAAATGCTCATTGAAATTTACTAAGGAAGGAAGGTAATCTTGTTTGAGAATATATTTGTAATCTGAACAAGAATAGTATCTTCAGTCAAAAAAGTGAATTTCCCGCTATGAATTTAAAGTTATTGGTCTAATTTTATAGTCCTGCTCCTCAAATAATAGAAATCTTCTTTGTAGTGCAATAAGTAAATCCATAAATATGTTCATTTCAAAATTCTATCTGTCTCTACTTTATAAGTAAATGTCTCATTTTCATAATCAATACATGATGAAAAGCTACCTTATAAATAATATAATAAGAAATATCCTAAAGTTCACGTAGCAGAAGTTAAGGAAGGCATACAATATTGCGTGCTTCATAACTCCAGAAGATAAGAAATGTATCATGTTTCCATAGTGACGTGAAATTCTGTGAGGTCTTTTCATCTTTACGATGTTGAAGACTCACAACTCCTGAGTGAATTAAATAAATTTTAAATATTATCCAGGATTCTGAAGAAGAAATTCAGAAATAGTAATACAGCATTGATCCACAAAAGAAAAACTTTCTCAAAGACAAATTTGTGTGTTCTTGATCAAGTTAGTTGTTAGAAAACAAAGTTTTCCTTATCAGAATTAATATAATGAGTGGGGAGTTTTTCTATTATTGGGGCAATAATTGTGTTTCATTTTGCTCCTTACTTAAAACAAAATACATAATTATCCCAACTGTAATTAAATCATAAAGACTAAAATATGAAAAACTATGAATATCTTTTAATAAAATACCAAGAGTAGCTATGTAACTTGGAGATTTTTGTACCAAGACACTAAGGAACAAAATGGTAATAAACTATATCATTATAGTTTATTATCAAGGAGTAATTATCAAGGAATAAAGCCAAATTTAAGATAATGGTAGAGTTTATTAATTCAGTTAGATGAATTAAATTGAAGACAAAACACGGTAAGATAAGCTCAGCAGTTAAGATGATACATTAGTTGTATATTTCATTAATGAACTCATATTTAACATCACATAATTAATTTGTCAAGAAATACCAGTAAACTTTAAGTGAAGTTATATTACCTCGTGGAGGAAAACCTTAATATATGGCTGATATCTCCATTTTAGGAACAGAAAAAAAAAGTCTTTTTTCAGATTTCAAAGTGTTGATGTTTTGCTATGTCATCGGTGAGTGCCATTTGTGAATTCTAAAAACTTTTTAAAACCCAGAGATGGAGTTATACCCTCAAAAATATAGTAACAGAAGTGTTAAGACCTTAACGAGTGTTACTGCAGAATCTGGGTATTTGACAGATATGTTTACTACATGTCTTAAGCAAATGAAACAAAAAAGTTGGGGGGAGGAGTGCACAGTTACTTGGCAAATTGCTTTCGTGGCACTAGTGTATGCTAAACACTGCTTTAAACACTGTGAATACAAATACAATCTTACTGAAATGTCATCATGGGCAAATCCTATCATTATGCTTATTTTACAAATAAGAATATTGAAACAGAAAAGTTTAAAAACCACACAGTTAGAAATTAGGAAAGTTGATATTTAAACCTGGGCATCCAGCTGCCAGTCTCTGCCTTTGCTGCCTATTGTACACACATCTTTCTGTTCCTGCCTGCCCAAAGGTGGGCTTTTGTATGCTTGTTTTGTTTGAATGAAGTGTGCCTGAAATTGGACCAGTGTTTACTAGGCAGTTTGGTTTAGTTGCTAACTGGGGAAAGATAAGAATTACCCAGCTTCCATATTTTAGTCAAAATCCCATTTACTTAAGTAGTGTGCTTAACCAGTGCATAAATACATTTATCCCATGGCTAAGTAGCTGATAGGAGTCCTCATTGACCACTTATTGGTATCCTTGTTAGGAAGTAAATATTTAGTGTCTTCAAAAAATGTATGAACCTCAAAGAGGTGTAAAGGTGTAAAATTGTGTGCATAAGTGCAGATATGCACACTTCAGAATGACTTTAAAACTTTCCTCTGAATCAAAGATTGATGTATGATCCAAAAGTGGTTAAGACACACGAAAAGCAAATTCTAGATCATTCGGAGGAGGTTGCAAATAACATCTCCATCCACACTAACCGGATACTGGAGCTTTGGTATTTCTAGTCCTCAGCACACGTGGGAGTGTTGCTCTTTGGACTCACTGTCCAATCTGAGAATTCTGAATCCTAGGTACTTTCCCAGATTTGTCGCCTTTGAGTGCATCACCCTCCCTTCATCCTCTTCCTCTTTTAGGTCTCAGCCTCTTTATTTATGCAGTGGGAATCCAAAAACCCACTTGGGCTTGCGGGGAAGGGGTTTTGTTTTCATTTTGTTTCAAGTGTTGAATTAATGTTAAAGTACTGACTGAATTAATGTAATTAGTTTAGAATTTAGATGTTGCCTGGAACAGAATACCTATAAACTGTTGGTTCCTTTTTCGTAATTCAAGGGCCATGGCTTTGAAATCAAACAAATCTGGATTATGGTCTCAGTCCTTTCATGCATTATCTATGTTACTTGGATATTTTGCATAGTATCTCTAAGACTCTTTTCCTCTACAAACGGGTGTGATAATAGCTACTTAAGTGGGTGGTGTTCACAAATCAATTTAAAAGTTATCTAGACATGCCCTTTGAAGTTCTGTCTGAGCATTGTCAGTCACCCTGAGAGGGGGCTGGTGTCCAAGGGAGTTGTAACTGGTTTACTATTGATTAAAGGCAGACTGTGAAGTTAGATGTTAACTTTTAGGAGATTGATAAGTAACATATGATTTCTGTCCACTGGAAAAGATAACCTCAAAGGTTGCATTTTTATTACCCTGTAAGATCTTAACCAATTATGTATCTAATTTGCAACACGATCGCTGAGATTTCCCCCACGCACTTTTATGTTAAGCACCCTAATTTTTTCTCCTTGAACTGGATTTATCATCTTACTACTCACTCATTAATTTGTTTTTTTTAATTTGCTACAGGAGCTTATTGTATATATTTTTGCAAGTCATATTTTTAATTTCAAATACTTTAATACAAGTAGCTAAGAAAGTGCTTAAAAATTATTTGGTTACTTCATTCCCCAGACACTTTTGTAATCATCCATAATAATCCACCATATAAGGACATACTGTTGCTCTCTTCACACACAAAATGCCCTTTCCAAGATTATCTTCTTTTACTGTCCCAACCATCCTCCTTGGCCTACTTCTAAAAGCTTTCCCCTTCAGGAAGTCTTAACTAATTCCACAAGTCAGAAGTGACTGCTCTTTGGGTTCCCACAGCATTTTCTTTGTCATGGAAATTAATAATGGTAATTTGTGTATATGTCTTAACTCCCCTGATGAACTGGAGTATATCTGAGAGACACTGTATCTCATTCATTGCTTAGTGCCCACCAGTCCCCACACTTTGCTTTGCCCTGGCAAATGTAGAATAATAAATATTGATTAGAATTAGGCAATGGAATGAATCAATTAATTATCAAAATAACAAAATTATCCAGATTGGGGGATGGTGTAATATAATCAGACAAGTAATCAATAGTAAAATATAGACAGTAAAAAAAGTACAGAGTTTTTTTTTATTATGCAATCACATAGATTTATAAAACTGCAATTCCTGATATCCAATATAATTTTAAAATATTATATGAAGTAAACTCACTATGGAGACTGTACCGTTTAGATAGTATACAACTTCTAATTGCATAAAAACTCAAGGATGTTAGTTAGAGTCTGTTTTTTAATGCCTAAACATTATTCACTTTATAGCTTCAAGTTACATAATAATTTAAAGAAGTCAGTTTAATATTGATTGCTTATCAATAAATTTATCATTACTGACAGTGTAATATGTGGTAAATCACCACATATGCATAAATCCCTTATGCACATGATATTTTTTCTGTCTGTGAAATTAAAACATACTCCCTACCTATAATAGAAAAACAATATGAATATGAGTGAGCTACGATAAATATCCTTGAGCTTTAAGGATGAATGAATTAGACACAACTGTGTAATAGAATATGCCTTCTCAAACTTTAATGTGTATACAATTCTCCAGGGAGTACAGTCCAATTGCCTGACATGGCACCAATAGGTTCTGCACTGCTCATAAGCTTCCAGGTGCTTCCAGTGCTGCTGGACCAAACCTTGAGCACGAGAGCACTAGAAAATCCATTCAGTAACTGACCCTCTTCCTGGATGTTGCTTTGCTCGTAATGCACCTTTCAGAGCTTGGCTTTATTATTCCATAAACTTGATCAAGGGTAGAAAAATTTCTCTTAGCTCTTTCTCAGTGAAAATGAAAGAAAATGAAAACTGATCTTAAAGATATTAAAACACCCTGAAAAATTCAACATTTCAAATCTATCTACTTTTAATAATTTTTCCCATTTATGTACAATTTCAATATTCAGTGTGATATGGAAGGTCATTTAAAAATGAAAGATTCTTGCCCTGGCTGGTGTAGCTGAGTGGATTCAGCACAGACCTGTGAACCAAAGGGTTACCAGTTCAATTCCCAGTCAGGGTACATGCCTGGGTTGCAGGCCAGGTCTCCAGTGCAGGGTGTGAGAGAGGCGACCACACATTGATGTTTCTCTCCCTCTCTTTTTCCCTTCCTTCCTGTCTGTCTGAAAATAAATAAATAAAATCTTTAAGAAATACAAGGAAGATTCTTGGGGGTAAACCCTAATATTTGCTCCTTTTCTGATTTTAAAACATAATTCTTTTTATTATTATCAATATTTCTTGTTAGTAAACAGTGCTTTACTTTTCAGCACCCAAAATAATGTGTATAAATTTCATAATAATACTATAACAACTGACTGTGTATTTTTATGATACTCTGTAATTACTGTGGTCTTTATCTAATTTTTTTAAATGTTGAAATTGGACAGCAGGGAATCATAAAGTGACATTTTACTTGTCACAGGGGGTATCTCTCTGGGGGTAAAAGAAGTATAAAAGACAAGAATTTTGAGAGAGCTGTCCCTCCACCCCTTAGGCCAACAAATATAAGTTACACTCTGTAAAGAGACAATTCACTTTTCATCTTTGCTTTAAAATGTTAGAAGAAAATTTCCTTTATGGCCATATCTATCACCCACTTGTACAACCAAAACATATTAGTATGCTAGAGGAAGTTCTTTTGAAATTCCCATTCTAACCTGTAAAATGTCAATCATATGATAATCTCTATAATAATACCTTCTTTAAAAATCTGATAAAATTTAATTTACTTGATTTTTTAAAAAATACATGTATTTAAAAAATTGTGTGTGCGTGTGTTTCTTCATGCATGGAAGCATTTTAAAGAATGTTTCTCATATCATTTTACTTAGAATATTTCATATATACAGTGAGATGTTTTCATATTTTTAGTGCAATAAGTGAAAATATTTAGAATGCATTAAAATAAATGTATAAATGAGAGGAATTAGAGCATGAAAAGGAGTTTACATAAGCATTTTTAGGGTCATCTGACTAGACTCCTACCCTTAAGAATGTGCCGTATCTGTGGTAAGCACTGATGCAAACTCTTTCTTCTCAGAAGCTATGAGCGGCAGGAACATCAGCCTGGGTCGCCTCACTCACAGCCTTGTTTACATGGAGGATGGATCTATGCTGATGTTGTGAGAAAATACTCCTCCTTCCAGCAATTTTCGAATGCAAGATTCTTGAGATGTCACCCCATATAACTTTGTATCCAATCAATTCGCTCTGGTTTAATCTAATTTCTACCTATGCAGAGCATTCCGTTTTGTCAGTGGGCCACATGTCATGGGTGTGTGATCAGTACAGTAACAATCAGGAAGGCTATTATTTGACTGAGTTCGTAACAGCTTTGCAAAACAGGTTGAGGATATGAGTTTATAATTCTGAGTCTCACTTTAAAAAAGTACTCATAATCCTTTATCCTTAGTATATTGTTTCTTTTTTTATAGTTCATCTAAATCACTTCCGTTTATTCTTTTTTATGAGCTTAATATTTATTGGCTAGTTACTACTATACACCCTATACACCATGGACTTTGCTGGATACTAGTTGTAGAATGAGGAGTAAGATGAACACTATAACATGTTATCAGATGGTCAGAGTGTCCTACAGACAGGGAAACAAGGAAATGCAATAAGGTGCCATAGAAAGCAGAAGCCTAGAACATGAGGGTGCTGCTGGAACACCTAGGGTACTTGGAGGGAGGAAGGTGTGAGAGGATTTCCAGAGAGATTTCTAAGCAGCAAGTTGAAAAGAATAGTGGGTGTTTGCTGGGGAGGTCATGGCAAATGGAGGTGCAGACACCGGAAGCAAAAGCAAGCAAGGTAAGTTTGGGGAAGAAGAAGAGAGTAAAAGTCAGATGCTAAGCAGGAAGTAGATTTGTGGAAGGAGCAATTGGAACCATTAACAGGGGCTTTAAACAGGGACATGATATGGTCAGGTCTGAGCTGTAGAGAGAACGCTAGCTGCAGGGGTGGGGAACATGAAAGGCGGCCTGTAATGGGAGCAGGAGGGGTCCAGTGACCAGATCAAAGCAATATTTCAGGGGTCAAAAGGAGACACAACCAACCCAGAGCAAAATTAAAACTTCCCAACCTGTTTATTTGGTGTACAGATCATTTCCTTTTCTCTGTAGATGCTTTTTCTCCCTTGGTGAGACCTTCTGCCTTCATTTCATCTACCTGAAGTTTTCTGAGCTCTTTTCCCTTTTGAGGAACTCCACTATCTATCTCCCCACCTTCATTTCCACCCTCCTTCCTCTCATTTTCATGATTGTGTGCGCATGTGTGCAAACACATACACTTGCCCAATATTAAGGTTTAAAAATCATTTACATTTACCAAATTTAACTTTTTTTGTCTTAAACTGTTGACTCAATCCTGCTTTTGGGCTTTGATGTTCATCTATTGCATTATGGAATGAAATTCTTTTCAAATAGTTGTAGCATCAGCAGGAAGCTCGCCTCAAGCCTAGGCATTAGCCTGGGAGTGAGACATACATTTTTTTCCCACTGATTTTTATCTTGGTCCACAGTGGACTCTAGAATAGTATATACAATAGTTGTATTTGATTTGGTCAGAGTTAGTAACATAGGTAAAATATCTCTAAGTTAAAATATTTAGGAGGGATTAGAGATCAAAGCCCTAAATTAGATTTTGAAGTAGTTCATGCAATCTCCAGTGAGACAATCTACCTTTTATCTATAAAAGGTGTTAGAGAGAATAGGTTTTATAGAGTAAAAAGAGGGAACACAAAGCATCTGACTGGTAAGTACTCTATTAAGGTAGAAAATTTGGAAGTGGCTTGGGGGGATACCTTAGTGACATTCAGATTAGCTGTCTTTGGTTAGCTACAAAGGGGCAAGCAAGCAATGTGCAGACATTTCTAAAGAACAACTGTTAACTGGTCAATAACCTAGAACCAGTGGAGGGCTGTTTGTCCTCAAATGGTACTTAATGGCAGGAGGGGCTTGTCTTGGCAAGGAAATTCTCACGGAAGTGTGATCAAGTGGTTTTCTCCTAGTTTCTTAGAAATTTATTATTCTTTAGGCTTGATCTAATTCTCTTATTTCTGGTTTGTTGTTCATCATGCTGAATCTACCAAGTATTTCTGCTTTCTTCAATTTTATTTCTTACGGTTAAATATTAATATTCTTACAAAAAGGTACTTTAAATTTTTCATTGATTAGTGACTATAACAGTTTTTATAATATTTGTTCTTTATTATCAATTAACTGGTAACATCAAAATATAAGGATGGACAGACCGAAAGATATCAAGAATTTCTATTTATTTACATTTGATATTTAGGCAATAATAGATTGTTTTGGCCATATTGCCATCTATTTTAATGCCCCAAGAGAAGTTATGGGAATCTAATTTTGAATGTAAATTCCCAATTAGAAAAAATTATAGGTCATACTTAGAAAACTAGAGTAGTTGTTCTTTTTTCTTTAAAATCTATAACAATTCTTTGATAATTATTCTTTGAGATAAATTAAGAATAAATCAAGAATTGGCATCTTTCATATTTGGGGCTGTTACAGCTTATAAATCTGTAGTAATTGTCCTAGAAAAAAAGGAAGAGGGAAGAAAAAGGGAAGAGGCTTGGTAGGGGAGAAAAAATTATACATGATATTTTTCTTATCTATCTCAGGAAGATGGAAAAGAGTCTATTGCTATTATTTCTAATAAATCATCAGTATAATTCTTTGCTGAATGGGTTATCTCTTAGGAACTGCATTCATAATCAGAAGAGTATAATTAGTATACAAACTTCATGTCTACTATATGTCTTTATATGTTACTATGTGGCACTTTTTTTAACCTAAAATATTTCTCCCTTTATAAGAAATAAATTAGTCCTTTTTGGAAAGATTTGATTTCTTCAGATTTTTGTTAAAATTTTATAAGTAAATACGGATGTATTTTTTAAATTTTCATTTTTCTTATCTTTTCCATAAATTAGGAGATATAATAATTTTGTATAGCTTCACAAGAATTTAATTTCTGCAAACCAGGAGTTTTCATGGCTTCACATTAGAAGTCAATGAATTCTAAGACAAAGTCTCAAAATTCAGCTATTTTGTACATTTCATTGTTTACACCATCCTAGCAGGAACCCTCCAAATCAAAGAGCCAAACATATTATTGTCTTTAATTAACACTGTTGAATGTTAGCATATCCAAAAACGCTTTGTGCATGCTTCAGAAAGCACACCTGACTTGTAGCCAGCAACACTACATAATCACTTTTTACTTAATCAAATTAAGGGTACTAGGGAAGACATCCGAACTGAGGATCAGTCTCTAAAGTATACTGCTTGGGTGTTGGAAGTTAAAACCACAGGGACTTACTGTAATCTGTGTATTTTTTTTCTCAAAGGAAGGGATCACCAGCATTATTAATATCTGATGATTCATTGAGTCATAGTTAATGAGATATAATAAACAAGTCCTGGTTCATTATGACACTTCAAACCACACATTTGTTTTTGATTCTTTTTCCCTGCCTTCACATGGGTGTCATCAGTTGTTTTCTCTCTGTCCTAAACTTACAACTTTTCCTCCCTAGTTGAGAAACTACGACCCTATTTTTTAGACTATAAGACATACCCCCCAAATTTGGGAGGAAAGGAGGTGTGTCTTATAGTCCTAATGTAGCTTGCCTTGCCCACTGTGGGGGTTAGGGAGTGTCAGCCTATGTTATTTACGTTATTAAATATTTTACCACATTTTTGCTTCAATTTTTTTTTCCTATTTTCCTCCTCTAAAACCTAGGTGCGCCTCATGGTCCGGTGTATCTTACAGTTCAAAAAATTGGACATACTGTAGAACATTAAGAGCCAAAACTACAGTGAGGTTGTTTAAGTCCTGATTCTCTCACCACCTTGGGATCCTGGAAAAGTTGAACTTTCTGTGGCCCAGTTTCCATGTTTACAAATGTAAAAGAGTACTAACTATTTCATAGAATCGTCAAGAGTATTAAATAAGTCTATATTGTTTAACATCTAGAATAATTTCAGGCATATAGGACATACTTGGACATTAGCTGTTGTTTCTTTTTGTAATTACCGAACCCCAACCATTAGCGTTCAAATATACACTGTAGAATGTATCATTAAATTACACCACAGTTTTGTTATTCTTCTGTGTCTATTCTTCTCCCCAGTCAAGCATTCATAAAAGTTGTCCACAGAGGCTGGCTTCACTTCTCACCTCCCATTTGCAGCTCCAAGCTCCACCCTTTTCTCTTACTCCCAACGCCATTCCACTGAAATTGCTCTTATTAATGCTATTTGTAACCTCTTTGTTCTCATGGCCGATGTGGACTATTCGATCATCAGTTTTGTGAGCTCTAAGCTGCATTTTACATAGTTGATGTTGTGCCTTTCTTGGCCTCCACAGCACCTCATTCTTGTCCCCACCTGCCTCCCCTCCCTCTTCTTTTCTGGCCCTTTCCTCCCTTCTCACACCATCTGCTCACCCTAGCAATCACATGACTCTTGTCTCTTAAAAAAAGTCAGTCATCTATGATTGATTCCCTACTTCCTCTCTTTCCAAGCTTCAGACCAATATATGCAACAGCCTGTACAGCATCTGCAGCTAGACAGCTAAGAGACCTTTCACACCTATGTTTAAGCCCAACCCACTAATCTTTTCCTCTGAACAGGCAGTTTCACCAGCCTTATTCATTTTGGGATATGGCACCTCCACACACAAAGCGTCTGGAACCAAAATGGGGGTCACTTCCAATGAGCCACTTATGCAATATTCACCACCATCGCTGGGGAAATTTTCCTACAGAACATCTCTTGAAACCCATCAAAATGTCTCTAGCATCATTCTTCCAACCTTAGTCTGATCCTCTGTAATTCTTCCTGAACCACTGCAATTGCTTCTTCTCCTCTCTTCCTAACTCTGCTACTTACTTACTGTCTTTGCTCCTTCCTCCACCAACAGCCAGAGTAATCTTTTAAAAATAGAAATGGATTCATATTACTTTCCTGTGCAAAATCCTTTTATTGCTTCTTACTGTAGCCATAATAAATGGAAGATAACATCTTTACCAAGGAATTATTTTTGTCCTCAGTCAAAATGATATTTTCTAGTATACTATAAGCATCTCATACTATTTCACATCATAGTACTTTTTCAAAATGTGTAGCTATGTTTACTTATGGTCTTAATTTTTAATTACTCTTTCTTCTTAATGTGTAAGCACTGTTAAGTCAGAGAACTTTTTTTCTATTAAACCTGTATTGTTAGTAGTTCAATTAAATAAATCTTGAAGGGATGAAGTTATTGAAAGAAGCTTTCGCAACTACGTCTACAGTAAACACAAGTATGCTTGTTAAAACCAGATGGAGGTCAGCTGGAGCCATATGTATGAACTTTGGAATCTGATAACATAGGGCATAAGTTTTATTTCTCCTTTCAAGAAATCATGGTATGATTTTGGTTAAGTGACAAGGCAAACACAAACATATGCACACAAAAACAGCTATGAATCTGTTTCCTGAAACAGAAAATAAACATCATACCATGTACTTTAATCACTGGCATAAAGGTGAAATTATATGAGGCATAAACATGTCCATAAGCACTCAGAAAAAACCTTACTACCTTTATCTGTCAGGCCCTCCTTTCAGGCATCAGGTACCTTGCACCAGCCCTCGTCCTTGAACTCTTTCTGGGGACCTCTGGAGAGACCCTCAACCCAGGGAGGAGAGCTGTGTCCACTCCGTTCTTCCTGCACCCAGGTCCTGAGTTAAGACATTCAAATGAGATTTCTCTTTGGGGCTGGTATTATATCATTTTTGTCATCTGTTTTTAATTTCAAACATTTTATCAAAGCATCACTCAGATTATTATACTGTTAAGTTTATAAATGGTTATGTTAGCCTGATTGCTGTTTCTTTTGTTGATGTTCTTATTGTATCTTCAATTCTACATTTATTTTTTGCTATTTGTTCTTTTAGTTTACTATCTACACCACTAAGTTTATCTGCTAAGATTTATTAGCTCAGGGTAATTTGCTTTAAATATTTTACTTTCTTTCCAAGAGTTTGTTATAAGGATATAACATATAAAAGCTCAGCAACAAAAACAGAAAAATTATTATTTTTTCCTCCTATTGGCCCTACAGCCACCCTGTTAGCCTTCAACAGGAAGTTTGGTGTTATCAGAAAAACAGAAGCCTTTTATTTTAAAATAGCAGGAGCTTCTCATCTTCTTAAACTTAGACCCACATTTGCAAAACAAGTTTCTCGTACCACTCCTGCCTTTGCTCCTGAAAGTTTTAAGTGTGTTCTCTTCCTTCTACAGCTCCCACTAGAATCATTAAGGCAGGGAGAGCATTAAACTCCTACTGAACACCTGAAATTTTGTTAGTTGAGAGCATTAAACTCCTACTGAACACCTGAAATTTTGTTAGTTGATGAGAGCATAACAAAAATTAAAAGTGACCCTTATCCACACCAGTAGTCTCAAAGGCGTAGGAGTTCTAAAAGGTAAAACATGGGAGTCTTGGGCTATGTTTCTTCAAGTTCAGTAGTTAAAGCATCATGAGTCTGTGTCTGAGACTAATATAGTATTGACAGAATAATAGTAATTCTGATTATCTAGAGCAGAAACAAAGTAATCATTTGATTAGTGAGTATAGTTGGTTAGACAAAGATTTCAAAGATGTAGTTCATAAGTTACAAATGAGGTACTTGACTATGGCAATGTTTAAGGTCACTGCCCTTGAAGTACCCAAAAAGTCTAGTAATTGAGAGTAAAATTTATTGTATAAATATATGAAAGAAGACCACATGCAATTATAGATTTGAGTGCTAATTTGCATGGTATAAATTTGTATTTAAGCAAAGATAAAACATGAAAGGCTGAGATTAGACAAGAAGACATCACCTAGAATGGGTTTAATTTTTTTAAGCCTAAGAAATGGTTTTGGGTGAAAATTAAAAGGGAAGAATGAACATAAGTTGGTGTGAAAAATGAGTTCCCAGAGAGTGAGAGGGAAAGGTTCCGGGAAGTATAAGGGTAATCTGACTGAAGTAGGGAAGGAGCTTTGGGGAGTAATGGAGAAGAAAATATTGGTTGGGCAGGATAAAAGCAACTAACACATTGTTTTAAATATTAGGCCAAAGAGTTTAACCTTAGTTCATGCACAATGCAGAATTGTTATATTCTTAAGTTAATAAACTGAAAGAAGACAAAGAAGAAAATCAGTTAAGAAAATACACTAACTTTGCAAAGTTTCATAATATCTGCTATGAGTTTTAAGATGTATTATGAAATTTACCTCATTTTAATTTACATTAAAATGTTGTAATTGATGCATACAGTGGGTATGACTTAAACTAGACTGATGCAAAAATGAGTTATCGTGAAGACGACATACAACTTGGTGATTGACAGGGCATGAGAGAGATCAAGGGTGACTCCCAGGTTTCTGACCAAAGTGACCAGGAAAACGGTAGTGCCATTAGCCCTTCCTGAGGACAGAATTAGCCTGGCTTTTATCCTTAACCTTTAATTAAATTAGTTGGGGTTCTTTAAAGAGAGAAATTATTGCTACCATAAATCCAAAATTGCTCCTCTACTTTAAAAATAAGTCTCCTCCAGTTACTCTATAACACTGACCCTTTAAGTCAAGCATCAGATTTTATGGCTTATTTATAGTAATGACATTTAAATGTCAGCTTTTTGGCCTGTTAGCAATATTTATGAATAAGTGTATGTTTAAGGATAGAAAGCTCTACCAGGTTACATAGGCAAATTCAATTTTTAAAAAACCTCCTTGTGAAACACTAAATTTTCATGAACTTCAGTTTTTAGTTGAAATATTTGACCATAATTGTGCATATTATTTATGATATCCCTGGTAAATTTTCCAAAATTCTCCCTCTACAAACAAACAAAAGAGATGAGAAAAAATAAAACAAAAATAATTACATTTGACCAGAATAGTTTACTGGGATTCATTTGATTTGCTTGAGTATTTGTGAATAAATTCAAGAGGATGATTTTCAGTTCTTGATGTGAGATATTTGAGTCCTTATATTTGTGCTTTCCTATTTGAATTAATAATATTGGTGGAGATCATTATGACTGAAATCACAATTAAGTCAGCAGTAATGGCAGTGTATAGTTTAAGTGGGAAAGAGCTTGTCCAAACTCTGTTAGCCACTTTATATAACACCCACATGCACTAGAAACTTTGCCTAACACAGAACCTGTTTTAAGATTTGATAGCCTATAGTCTTTGGTATTACTACTTTATAACTACTTTTTGTATCTACTTCTTCACTGTAGAAGGAAACAAGTAATTCCTAAAATGTCAACCAGAATCACAACAATCTATTATAACATTTTAGTTTGGGATAGATTTCAAAAACCATTAGACTTGCTTGCTAGAGCATAGAGCTCAGCTTCAGGCAAAGAAAGCATGTTTTATCTCCCAGAGTGCCAGGAGGCAACAAAGGAGAACCTCACATGCCCGCCACCCCGCTAATGTAAATATCACATGAATTTGAGAGCTCCCAGAGGATGGAGGCTATAATATTTTAACTGTGTATTTCCAGACTTTATCTCGGTCTCTCGCTCATGATAGGTGCTTGTTAAATATTTGGTAGAGCAAATGAATTAGCAAATAAGGTTGACAGCTCTGTGCTGCAGTAGAAGAGGGATTAAATGTATTGAAACGAACTCTTCCTCAGAGCATTATGTAGCTCTAACGTGATATAAATAAATACACACAACCACATTTACACAGATACCTTCTAGAATATTCTACACTGCTGTCTTTAGAATTCAGATTATCAAATAGAGTGGCCCCTTCTCAGGCTTTAAAGTTCCTGACATTTCACAGCATTTGAACATCTTAACTCTACTTTCCTAGACTCTCCCTTTGGGTTTCCAGAATGCGCTTATCCAGCCAACTTCTTTCCTTCTCACCAGTTTCTTTGGCTTTCACAGTCTCCTCTATGGCTACTCCTTAGATGATAATTTCTTCGTTGTTTCCTGCTAAACCCACCCCATACCTAATTTCATACATACTTTACTTAATCATGCCTCTTCTCTACTGTCTTCACCACCACCGCAGCCCTACTGAAATCCTAGAGGTTATTTTGAAATGATGTCCTGTTTTTTCTTCTATTTAAACAAGAACAACAAAAACACCTGAACACATTTCTTCATCTGTGATAGCTCTTTAAGGCCCCTTACTCCGAGTTCTTCAGACTTCCCCCTCACTTATATTTAAGCAGCCTTTCCATGTGACTGTTGACTCAAGTCTTTGACTATCCCAGTTTCCTCATTTTAATCGTTATTGCCCTTGGCTCCCAGATAGCACTTCCTATCATTCTCCTCCTTAAAATCCTCTAATGATGCATTGTCATCAGCAGAGAAAAGGTGTAAATGTGGAAGTGTATGTAAAATGCAGTGTAATCTCAATGCAATCTATTTTACCCCCAAGCTATCACCCTTTCTATCATGGATTGAATTGTGCCCCCATCCCAAATTCATGAATTGAAGTCTTAAACCTCAGTACCTCAGAATGGAAATATTTGCAGATAGAGTCTTTAGAGAAGTACTAAATTCAAATGAGCTCATTAGAGTGGACCCTAGCCCAATATAATTAGTGCATTCATAAAAGGGGTAACTTTGGATGCAGAGACAAGTGTAGCGGAAAGATTATGTAAAAATGTGGAAGAAGCAGATAGCCAACTACAAGCCAAGGTGAGAAGCCTGGACAGATATTTTCCTTACAGTCCTTAGAATGAACCAACCCTGCTGACATCTTGATTTTGGAATCTATTTTCCAGAACCGTGAGACAATAAGTGTCTAGTATGTAAGTCACCCAGCCATGGTGCTCTGTTGTGGTAGTCCTAGGAATCCAAGCCAACTCCCGCCACCACGACACACGCACTTACACACTATTAGCCACCTTGCCTTGCTAACATCGTGTCCATGCAGAAGCCACTTCTCTCTTCTACCGTTCAAATGGCACCTCAGGAAAAATTTTCAAACTGTCCTCTTGTAGAATTTTAATCCTCAGTATTCTCAGAGCCCAGTATTTAAGCCATTGGTAAATATATTTCACATTGTTCATAAAAATAAAAATACTTCATCATAAGACCTCTTTTTCTCATTCAATGGCAGTTTGTTTTTCACTTTGTAAATGCCACTAAGGGATTCGCATTAGCAAAGAAAACCATAACAACAAAAACAACAAAGAAAATAATAATAGTAGCTAATAACTATATGATGCTTAATATATACCAGGCACTGTTCCAAGCACAGATAGAATTGCTGGCCTTGCTGTGTCTTTCTATTCATGGATTTACACAATAACTCTTCTAAGTAAGATTGGAAATTTATAAAAGTAGAATTGAGATTTTCTTGTTCTGTAATATGTTTATTTCCTTAGAAAAAATTTAGTACAACAATGTTTTTCAGGCATATTATGAATTTCATTGACACATAAAACTAATAAATGCTGGTTTCCTTTTAGCACACTAAAATTTTTCTTAGACAACTTATCATACTGAAGTTTTTCTCTAATCCAGTGGTACTCAAACTTCATCAAAAAACAAAACAAAAACAGAATTATCCTGGAGAGTTTGCTTAAACAGATTTCTGGGCCTGGCCCAGATTCTGAGTTGTTACCTGGGCAGGCAGAGGGGACATGTTCAGTCTGCACGTGTAGGAGACGCTCAGGTGATGCCGATACTGCAGGTCCAGGGCCTGCATTCTGAGACCCATTGGTTACATCAATCGCCATTAACTCAAAACTCTCATACCTGACGAAATTTCCCAAACTATCTCATTATTGCTACAGGGAGGAAAGAAAAGAAAGTATGTGACTGATTCTAAATGTTCAACCAGTTGGTATATTTAGATAAACCACTAGGATTAGTTTTTAGTTGTGCTTTACACACATGCTTATTTTTATTTCAGGTATTTTGGCAAATCGATCATTTGTTGAGAAAATGTGATCTGTGTATATGTTATATACATGTGTGTGTGTATACATACATATCGCAAAAAGATTCTTAACATTAATTTTATGCATAAATTCATGGGTCTAATGGAGCATTCTTACTTTTAATAAATCCTTTGAGTTTAGAAAAAAATAAACAGGGTAGTTATTTTAAATTGTGTTCATGTTAACAGGGACATGGCTTTCTCAAATGTTATTATTCTCTGAGGCTCCCCCTAGTGTTCTTAACTGAATGTAAAAACAATAATAATACAGTTATGCTTGGATATTATGTATTTAGCAATGCTTTAGACACTTCTCAAAAGAATCAAACTGATGCTTGAAGATATTCCTGACCAGTACCAACATTTTTAAGTTTGCAGTATAATTGCAAAATGAGAGTGGTCCTTAGAAAAACACTAATCCTCTAAAGCAAAAGTGAATAGTTTAGCATCTTAACTGCTTTTTGCAATAGGTACATCCAAATGGTCACTGGGGAATTTTTAAGCAGGTTGTAGTGAATGGATGACATGTTTGAGCCATAGTTATACATGTAATCCACAATACTGTCAACAGAATAGTGTCAAGTTCTTTAATTTCTTTAAGTGTTGTTTGTTTATTTTTAGAGAGAGGGGAAAGGAAGGAGAAGAAGAGAGAACATCAGTGTGTGGTTGGCTCTCATGCACACCCTACTGGGGACCTGGCCTGAAGCCCAGGCGTATGCCCTGACTGGGAATTGAGCTAGTGACCCTTTGGTTTGCAGGCCAGCACTTGATCCACTGAGCCACACCAGCCAGGGCAAGTACTTTAATTTTTAAATTGCTAGAAGAATACATCTTATTGGAATTATCTTTCTGGGTTTAGACCCATTCATTTGAGATTAGGCCTAGTTCTCAGTCTTTGAGTCCCTTCTCTCTAGACCGGTGCTATCCAGTAGAATTTTAATGTGAGTCATATATATAAAACTTTAAATATTTTTTGTATTGATATCTTAAAAAGGGTAGAAACAAGTAAATTAAGTAAGATTTTATCCAACCCAATGTTTTTAAAGTCTTAAATCTATAGTGTATATTTCACACTGGCAGCACTTCTTCATTGAAACTAGCCATGGTTCAAGTGCTCAATAGCCCATGTGCCAAGTAGCTACTGTATTGGACAGCACAGTATTAGAGCTTGTTTCTTCTTATGTATTTGCTTGCAAGGAAAATTGTAAGCATTTTTCATGGACTATGAGTAGATGTTTTACTTTTAGCTAAAAGTACACTTATGAAGATAGGAGCACCATTTGCAGATGCAAAGGCACATTGACAGAGTTTTGACACACTAATGACAAGTTCCCAGAAAACAGCCAAGAAAGTGAACTGAGAGGCTAGTGCTCAGAAGGTGGGAGTTCATGCATATTGACAGGACCCACACTGTGGTTTCAACAGTTTTTCTTTGAGTCAGCTTTATGGATTTGTAGAGCTGGAAGTCCACTTCTTTTTTAATTGCTGAATCCAAATGTATGATGCAATTGCTTCTACATCTGCCACCAAGCAAGGAAAGATAGTGATAAATTTTGTAAGCTTTTATCATGTTTACGCTAATTACTTCTGTCTAAAATGGCTTCCTTGAGCTCTATATCCATTTCATAGCAACTATTACCATATTCCTTAATTCTTTATACATTTGTGTTCTCCATTAATGTGTGCCTCATGAGATTAGTGACTTTCCTTGACTTTTCAATTTACTGCTATATTCTTAATATATGTGCCCATTGGTAGGTGCCCAAATGGGTAATTTTTTTCAACCTTAATGAGTTCTTTCAGTGTCAAAATGTTTTTCTCCAACTAGTCCATTCAGAATATAGTCTTCATTTTACAGTTTTTACACATTCTCCCTTTCCACGTTTCTCCTGGTATTGTGTGGTGGGAGAGTATAGGGTACATAGTGGAAATGGTCATCCCCTCTCTATTCACTTGCCTTGGATAATTACACATAACTCCATGTCTGAGCCAATTTAGTTACTGAATGGAGATGACTGACTTTATTTATTCATAGAGTTGTTGGAATGATTCATGATGGTATAATTTATAAAATTACAAATGTTCCAAAATACTAAATGTGTGTGTTTATAATTATGCATGGATATTAGATAGAAAAGACTCTCCCTTCTTCTCTTAAAATTACCCATATGCAAGGTCAACCTTCTTACCAGATTACATTTTTGCTTTCTATTCTCATGAGCCTATAGAATGCTCTTTCTGTATCACTCATTTGGAAACTTAAATGTATGCAAATTTACAACAGTGTGTGACTGTGATGTATGTAGGTATAATTACCAACTTGGTAGAACAACCCTGATGGGCATACTGTATTTTGCCATGTGTAATGTGCTCCCACATACAATGCACACCCATATTTTTGTATGTATTATACATGAGAATATTATACCCTTTATTATCCCCATCATATATAATCATTATACCCATGTATAATGTGCATCCTTAGTTTTCCCTCAAAATTTTGGGCAAAGAAATGTGCATTATACATGGCAAAGTGTGGTAATTCAGACCCATAACTAAGGAAAGAATCTAATAAATTCCCAATTAATGGATTTGTTTCTGCATTCCAAATAGATTTCTAACTTGTTTAGCGTGATTCAGAATTTTTGTGTTTGCATTAGCATTCTTAATTAGTCTTGTAGAGCACATAGGCAATGATAATTTTCATAGCCAATTCTACAATTTTTATTATAAAATTAAAAATATGTAGAATATCAAGTTTAACAAGGAATATTTAATATTGATTTTTCTGATTTAAAATCTTAGGAAAATGTTACATATTATATCATTTAAGATAAAATTTATCTTGAATAGAGTCATTTTCTGTGAAAAAATATATCTTTGAGTTGAAGATATACTTAGCACTCTGTACATATCAATTAAATGGATTAAAATTAATAATAATATGCCATTACTAAGTCACCTAATTTGAAAGCAAATTTTATTTTACCCAAGTGAATATATAATGTCTCTTAGAATGGAAGGGATATTCATCAGCATAAATGAGTAAAACTAACAGATATTGGCATTCCAAATGATCTGAAGTCAGCTCCTAACATTTAGTAAATACATATTTTTAAAATATTATCTCATGAATAAATAATCTAACAATTGTTTATAATCTTGTCCTAAGTACCTTGGAGCACTGAAATGGCTGAGGAGAGATTTACCCAGCAGTCTATGTCCTCTACACAACCCACAAGTGGGAGAAGAATATTAAAGTGGGAAAATTTATGACGTCCCTGGATAGAACTAAACTGCAATACTATCTAAATTCTTTGAGTCTTTATGTGCTTCAACTGCTTAGTTTAGAAAAAGCCACTGTAATCTTTAACAATATTCTATTAATATGGTAACTCTTCCTTTATTTATTCATAGAGTTGTTGGAATGATTCATAATCCAGATCACTATTAAAATCCATATCACTATTAAATCCAAAAGCCAGTCAACACAACCTGTCTGCCCAAGGGTGTAGCTCAAAAATTGAAACACGTGATTCACTATTAATCACAATGATGATGGCCTACATCCAGAAGTTTCTTTAAAAATATAGTTATGATGTATTTGGGAAAAAAATTAATCTAGGTAACAAATTATCCCACGTATTAGAAAAAGATGATTTTTAACTTCCAAATACCATTAAACAATAAAAATAATAAAAATTTTAGAGTGTACATTCTGACTCAAACTTTAAATAAAAGTCAAAAACAAAAGTTGTCAGACAAACGTATGCTAATTTTATTTTAATAAGTAATTGAACTTGAAATCATTCTCCCAAGCACATGATGCAAAACCCAGAATCCTTAATATTCTTTGTTGATACTAAATGCTGACATTTAGTATAGGTGCAGATTTTGACAAGACTAATAATACTATTTATACATGTAATTATTTAAATTACCCATACTGCTTCAGTTTAATTGTGTTCACCAAATTGGCATGCATAATTTATGACATCAATGCTGTCAACCATCAATCAACATTTCAGACAGCAATACATCAACTAAATGACAAGGTGAATATTTGAGTTGATTCCAAAAACAACTTCAACTTTGGAGGATGAAAGTTGTATCATATTTATCTTCCAAAGGGAAATATATTTTTGGTGATTTTTGTAAAAATCTCTCAATGACTCCATCAAAATCATCATAATTATAATAATTCATGAGGAAAATACCATTGAATAAGCAATGTTATTTTTCAATTGAAATATGATGGACCTATAACATATTAGTTCTAAGTATATGACATAATGATTCAATATTTTTATTAAAATATTGCAAAATAATCGCCGCAGTATTTCAGGTTAACATCTATTACCACACACAGTTACAAATATTTTTCTTATGATGATAACTTTTAAAATGTACACTCTGGGCAACTTTCAAATATACAATACAGTGTTATTAACCGTAGTCACCAGATTGTACATTACATTCCTAGGATTTATTTTAGAACCAGAAGTGTATACCTTCTGACATTCTACCCATTTCCTCAGTTCCAGCCCTTCCCAGTTTCTGGCAACTAACAATTTGCCCTCTGTATCTGCGAGTTCACAGATTTATTTTTGTTTTAGATCCTACATGTAAGTGAGATCATATGGTATTTGTCTTCTTTGCTTGACTTACTTAGTATAGTGCCCTCAAGGTCCATCCATATTATCACAAATGAATAAGATTTCCCTTTTTATGGCCAACTAATATTCCATTGTATATTTATATGTATCACATTCTCTTACCCATTCATCTGTTGATGACACTTAGGTTGCTTCTATGTCATGGCTGTTGTAAATGGTGCAGTGAGTATGGCTTTGGGAGTCATATGTTTTTCAAGGTAGTATTTTTGTTTCCTTTAGTTAAATACCCAAGGGTTTTAGTCTTTGTTTGGGACATCAACACTTTGGTAATCCTGTGGAGCTTATAGACACCTTATCAAAATAATATTTTAAATATGTATAATAAAATACTTTCAGGCACAAATTATATTGAAATATAGTTATCAAATTATTATGTAATTAACTATGTGGTATATGGGCACAGAATTTGTTATCAACACATTAAATGGTAAGATTTAGTGTCAAGACAAATTACTAACAAAATTTCAAACTAATTATCATAAAAGATATGTTGAGAAAACTTTAAAAGTTATAAGATAATAGGAAAATATCTGTGATATCTACACTATACATACCCCTAATATCTCTGTAACTTGTCCACTTTTACAGAACTCAGTGAAAATAAAGACAACTTTTTCCCTGCCCAATATAACAAAATCCCCATTGTCTATCTGCAAACTCCTTAGGTATCTGTGGACTTGAAGTTAACAACTCTTGCCGTACAGTAAACCTGTGTTTCAATCAATCTATTTTTTCTTTTGAGACACAAGGCTTTCAATTTATCTCAGAAATAAGATATATATTGTGTATTTTTCAGCATATATCAGGCAAAATATTTGGGAATATTTTCCACAACCAAGTAATATAAAAATATGTTTAAGAACTATAGTTTAATTTAATTTTCTTTTATTTTTACTGTTTTGTCAATACATCTATGACTCTCTATGTGAACATCATCTGGAGATTGAAAGCTTTTCTGGAATTCAATGTATTAATCAAAATGCCAGGCCATACAATATAAGGATTTAGCAATCAAATCATGTTACACAGAGCTTGGGACACTGCTGTATCCACGTTGTATTTGCATATATACATGAAAAATGCAGTGAACAATTGATTTCTTAGGACATACTATAAATATTGTCTGCAGGAAGATGTCACATTTTTAAGGACTGTATTAAAACCAAATGAGAACATTTCTTTTAAAAGACTGAGAAAAAAACCTGAAAGTCAGTGTATACAGACAATATTTTTCTTTCCCTTACTTCTAGATTAAATTAAAACCTGCTTTGCAAGATGAAGAGGAAATATGCCCCTCAAGTGTTGAAAAATGTGTGAAGACATACCAGTTTAGGGTTGTTTTTCTTGTATAGCTAATTTTCACTTTTAAACCAGTTCCCCAGTGAGATTCAAGAGAGCACATTTCTAGAAAGAATAACAAAAACATTTCATAGTTATTAGCTATTCTATTCATACTTAAGGTTTTTTAAGGCAATTGTAACATGACTTTAGAGATCAAATATAATTCTCAAATAATAGTTTTGAGATATAAACAAAATTAACATTTCATCATATTATCATTTGATTCACCATTTTATAAAATCCAACATTTGATAAAATTATCAAATAGTATACATATATTATAGTGTGTGTATGCGTGTGTGTGTGTGTGTGTGTGTGTGTGTATCTTCAGCCATTTAAACTTTCTGTATTAGTTTCCAGTCACTGTGTAACAAAATATCAAAAAGTTAAGGGGTTAAAGCAACACAGATGTATTACCTCACAGTTCAGTCAGTCAGAAGCCCAAGTGCACATTCATAGGCTTTCTACCCAAACTTTCACACTCAAAATATTTGTCATGCAGAGATTTACTCTGGAAACTCTGGGAGACTTCATATCTAAAATTGTTCAGGTAGTTGTCGATTCCTTGTGGTTTTTGGGTTGAGATCTGCAGTTTTTATGGCTCTCATCCAAGAGGGGGGAAAAAGACATTGAAACTATTTTATATACACTTACCCAACTCCATCAACAAATAGTTATTGAATAATGACTTCTACAATTTCTTATTCTTAGCCTTGTAAATGTACTAGCGATCACACAGTGATTGCTTTGAATGAGTCTAGTTTACAAATATATCACATTCACTAATAATGATAAACAATAAACTCACTAATAAAACAGCTGACCATAGTTCAAAACAAATTTATTATAAAACTACCATGGACCTGCCATTCACTGCTGAGTGCTGAAAACACACATAAATAATATAGTTCCTCACTTTTCATAAAACAGAACCATGGCTATTTTATAAGAAGACATCATCAAACTGAAGAATATCTTTTCCTTTTTACGTGTGACGTAAGAATGATCTTAATTCCAGCTTTCTTTCCAAAGCCAATGGCTTTACTCACTGATAGATCAAGATTGGCTAATGACCTAGAGGATAGGAGAATATCCCAAGCATGCCTAAAAAATGAGACCATCAGTTCCAATCCCAGGGCATTTCTGAAATAGCTGTACTTAAGGTGCCAGGATCTTGATGGCTTCTCCAGGAAATTGGAAGACAATTTGTTTCATAATAAATACTCTGATCAGATAATTGGATTTACTGTTAATTACCCTGAAATGGATGAGTCTAACATGCAAATTATATATAGCAAGAGCTAGTGATTAGCACCTAAGCTTACTAATGGATTTCAGAAATTAATTTCATAAAAAATTTTTGAATCAAAACAATCATTTAGATACTGTGATGAATTGGTGTGCTTGGTTGGTATTCCTTCAGAAATAATAATAAAGAGTAAACATGAATTAGAGAACTTAAAAGTATGGTTGAGTCATTCTCTTTAACTATTTTTATATTTACGCAGCTCAATGATTGCTTTTTTATTTTCTGAAATATAAAAATTATTATTTAAATTATTTCAAATTATTTTTAAAAGCAAGCATATGGTGGCTCTGTTATATGGTTCTAAATACATAAAAATAGGATAGAATTTGGACGTTAAACTGTCTCATTTTTTGTAAAAATAAATACAATGTTTTAGAAAGAAGAGGCTGAGAAGAGAAGGAATAATAGGGACATTGTTAAGCAAGTAATGTATTATCATTAAATAGTGTTCTAAACATTTTACTAGAAATATTAATGGTATAGCAGTAGCAGAGGTTCATCTTACTAAATCATTTAAAGTCAGAGTAAGAAGACTACTTAAGGACATCCAGTGCAAAATAGTTAAGAACTTCTAGCTCTCCTTCCTCAGAACAGTAAGCTGAAATATTCAGAGACCCTTTTTTTTTTCTATGCTTGCAAAAGGAGTTCAGAGCCAGATTAAACAATAATCTCGTTTCTTTCTAGTTGGTGCCTTGCTCTCAGTCTCAAAGTATGAATTTCAACCAAATCACAGGAGACAATTTAGGACTGATGGTGAAATTAGGTTATCTGTTGGATTTAAACTCTCATCATCCTTCTGGGTTATCAGGCAGGAAAATGATAGGGCAAAAGATGATGGGAAGAAAGTAATACCAGTAGAGTAACAAGTATGTACTTGGCCCAGTTCCTAATTTTTTATATTCTCATGTTTAATATAATTTCTAAAGGACCACAGCCAAAATATTATCATCAACGATTCCCATGATCACTTTTTGTCCCCTTATTTTGTTTTGCTTTTGTTTATGGCTATTAATTGGCTTATCTGGCTGGGTTTTTTTTCCTACCCCCAAATGCCTATGAGAAGATAATGCTGAAGAGACCAAAACAGTGCTTTCTACACAGTTGGAGTTCAATGAATGATGCGTAAATGTTAGTGACTTGTTGGGTGAGAACATTATATTCCCAGCTCTGCTTTCACATAGACATTGTTCACTCACTTTTACAAATGAAAAATCCTGAGAGTCTAGATTAGGTATGTAGTATCACACAGGTAAAAATGGGTGAGCTGGTTTTCCATTAAAAAAGTCACAGAATAATAATAATATTATATACCATGTGAAGATAATTTATAGTTATACCTTTAAATATAAATAGAAAAATTTCTTTGGGAATCCATACAAGTGGATAAGATTTAGAATGCAATGTGTGCATATAATATGGGGATTATTTATCATGTACATAATTTCATTTTTTTTGTAAAGTACAAAATTTTCACAATAAGTATATTTAATCTTGTAATTTGTAAAAATGATAGTATCCATTGCAAGATTCACATTCCTACCTACACAGTGCCAACCTCCGTGGACTTCCTAGCTGTGAGGGAGCTGAGAACAGCAAAGAACAGATCATTCAATTACAATGTGGAATGAGAATGTGAAATTAGGTAATTTAGTTCTTGGAAGTGAAAGTCCCACAAAATGAATATATGGAGAAACATTTACAGATTATACATGAATCAGTAAGCATGCGAAGTTACATAAAGTTTATGTATTATACATAAAGACTGAGATTATACATGTATCTTGGCACAACATGTCCTCCAAGTCTGGACAATCCGTTTGAAACTCAGCAATTCAGCACTACCCTTTCTGTCATATGTTTCTGATCCATGTATTCCATTCATCTCTGAATGTTTAATACAGACATCCACCAAGGCACTGTGTCCTATAATTATGAGGCTCCGGCTCAGGTTGGTAATCAGCATTAACATCCTGGCTGCTGTAATATACACAAAGCTTGTCTTCAGAGACAAAAAGGCTCTGGCAGAGAATGTTTATTTCTTGAGAGTGTTAGGAATAAAAGATGTGTTGTTTGAAAATTAAAAGGAGAGAACAGTAAGGCCCTGTGATAATGAGTATTTACATAGAGAAGACAACTATAAACATGAGAATAAGTGCAAGATCCTGCATTTGCTTTGAATTGTTCTCTTTTAGAATCATAGAGTTTTGATATCCATTATTAATAATCTTAGAAAACAATAAATCAAAATGGGACAATGCTTGGAATGTTGTTGTATAATTACATTCAATGGCACCAGTATCCCTATGAGTAATAAGAAAATACGTTAAAGAATATAGTTAGACTAATGACAAAGAGAATAACATCTAGAAATTAGAAAAGACATTCAAAACACCAATGAGAGGCTCTTTGAGCAGTGGAGATTGTGGGAATTTGGCAGCACGTAGACTGGCTGTGACATTTACTGATCCAACAAGGGTGGGGTGACTGCTCCAAATTTCTGAGCCTTGGCTTCACCATTTGTAAAGCAGGTAAAGATCACAAGCTGAGAAAACACAGATGGTCCTCAAAATAAAAACTTTCCTAATTGCTGTTGGAACTTGACCTAAACTACTAGGCAATCAGCAGCATTCTGTGCCCTTTTGGATTCAATGCTCTACCTTCCTGAGGGGAAGATACAGTCTGTTTGCCTATTCACTTCAATGGCCCAGTAATAAAGAGAATATAGTAGATACCGATTTTAACAGTTGCCAGCACAATGTCAAATACTGTATAATAGCAAAGCCCTGTTTATGGCTCAACTTACATAACATATGAAAAGAATTTCTTTAAGTAAAAATGTAACAAAAGTGGCCCTGGCTGGCGTAGCTCAGTGGATTGAGCGCGGGCTGCGAACCAAAGCATCGCAGGTTTGATTCCCAGTCAGGGCACATGCCTGGGTTGCAGGCCATGGCCCCCAGCAACCACATATTGATGTTTCTCTCTCTCTCTCACTTTCTCCCTCCCTTCCCTCTCTAAGAATAAGTAAATAAATAAATTCTTTAAAAAATATAACAAAAGTGTTTAAAGATTCTTATTAATTTGGTAGTGACTTTTTCTGTACTATCAGTGGGAGAAATATTTATACTAAAATTTGTATTGAAACATCTTAGCCAATTATAGAGTAATTGATCATCCATAGGAAAAAAAAATCTGACCTAAATTTCACACTTTATATAAACAGTGAATCAAGAAAACTGTACTTGAACAACAATTAAAATAAAAAAAAAATTAAATTAAACAGTAAATCAAAATAGATCAAGGATTTATGTAAAAATGGGAAATTATTAAACTTTTTAGAAAAAAATAGAAAATTTTCAAGATCTAGGTTAAAGTAGAGTTCTCTAGAATCAAAACAAAAATAATCCATAAAAGAAAAAACAATAAATTGAACCACATTTAAACCTGAATTTTTGCTTAGTAGAAGACCACATGAAGAGGATGAAAAAAAAAGCTACAGACTGGGAGAAAATATTTGCAAGTAACATATCTGACAAAAAGACTGGTATCTGGAATAAATAAACTTTCTAAACTCAACAGTAAAACAAAAACAGTTATAAAATAGGCAAAAAAAAAGACATTCAGCATTCTAGGTCATCAGAGATAATGCAACTTCAAACCACAATGAGATATCACTACACACCTATCGCAGTATTAATATTAAAAATAGAGAATACTAAATGCTTGAATGCAGAGAAACAAGGACACACACACCTTACTGTTGAGAATATAAAAATGGTACAGCTAGTCTGCAAAACAATTTGGCATTTGTACATAAACATAAACATGTAATTACCATATCATTAAACTATTGTGCTCTTGAGTACTTGTTCCAGAGAAACAAAAACTTGCATTTACATAAAAACTTCATATAAATATTTATAGTAGCTTTATTTTATAATGGCCAAAAACTAGCCCAGATATCCTTCAATGGGTGAATGGTTGACTTGTTGCACATACCTACCATGGAATATTACTCAGCGATAAAAAGGAACAGCTATTGATAGATACAATAACTTAAGTGCATTTCCTAGGAATTATATTGAGTGAAAGAACCAGTCTTAAGAGGTTGCATTCTGTATAATTCCACTTGTGTAACATATTTCAAATGTCAAAATTTTAGAAATGAGGAACAAATTAGCTGTTGCTAGTGATTAGGAGTGGGGAAAGGAGGCATGAGAGAGCTGGGTGTGGTTATAATGGGTAATCCATGGGCCCCTTGTAAAGATGGAAGTGTTATAGGTGGTAATGGATTAACAAGTGAGAAAATTTTATAGAACTCAGTACACACTTATAGGTAAATCTGAGGAACTCTGAGATAAGTGGATTATATTGATGTCACAATCCTGATTGTGATTTTGGACAATCGTTTTTTTAAATGTTGCCATTGAAGGAAACTGGGTAAAGGGCACATAACATCTCTCTGTATTATTTCTTACAACTGCATGTGAATCTATAGTTATCTCCATAAAATATTAATCAAAAGAATAAACCATATGAGTGTTTTTAAATAATGTGTAAAGTTTTTGTGGGTTTTTTTTTTTTTTGTACTGACATTCCTTGATATAAAATTGAAGGGTTCTAACAATATCACAATGGGAAAAATAGTGGGAGAAATTGTAAATTACTGTGTCTAAAATAAAATGGCAATGCAATAATTCCTAATTCCTCAGCAGTTATTTTGTAAATTAATAATTCATAATATTTCAAGATATTTTACATCTTGAAATAACCAACAACAGTCAAGAACGTGCAAAGATGTTTGGAACACAACAGTTATAAAATTATGTCTCATTCCATTATTTGATATTTGAATGTCATTAAATACTTGAAAGGCAACAAATAGTGACTCAGAATCGTAAATTACTCTTATATGTAATATATACCCAGTTGATCTCTGTATATAAAAAAACCTTCTATATTAATAATTTTTAAATGGTTTATCAAGCCATGGTATATCTCATAGTATATTCTCTATCTTTTCCAAAATGAGAACATATAGCTAATATTACAACTAAAAGAGACATGTTTTTATATTTCTTCCTCTTCTATTTTCTGTCTTATTTACTCTTTAAATACCTTAGCTAAGCTAATATTTTACACATCAACAGAAAATCATCCATTCTTGTAACAATATAAGAGCAAAAATATGTCACTTTCTTCTTTTGAATTATACAAACATTTGCCCTGTTTTTGAAGCATTAGAAAAGATAATTTAAAAAAATAAAACATATATATTTTAGGCCAATAAAAATATACCTATTAAAAGTTGAAAATAAAAATTACATTGAACACTGCCCTTTTGACTATGGTGATCAAGTAAGATTTTTTTTTTAAAACCCTGCAATTTTTTTCTAAAATAAATCTTCTAAAAGTGTGTTTTTTAATCTTGATTTTGAACACTATAGAGTCTCTTGATCTGCTCCTTTGAATGAATTCTGTTGCTGCACCTGGAGTAGTGCTTAATTCATAATATGTGTGCTTCTCCAGTGGCCTGGAATTGCATGTCTGGACAGGAGTCCCCTGTCAGCCTCACCCTGGTATAGACAGTCACCACCACACCTAGCAAGTGCTTTTGAATAAAATCTGAATGTCTCCTATAGTTCCTGGTGGGATTAAACAAGGGCACGCACAGCGTGTTTTTGACTGTATACATTGCACTGAAAGTCTTAGTCCAGATAATAATTAACAGTTGTTTTTTGTTTTTGTTTTTTTTTTGTTTTTACAAAAGAAGAAGAAAAGGAAGTAGAAGAAGAGGAAGAAGAAGAATGAATCTAAACTGGCCTTAGACACCAATGGTGGTCTCTCAGCACTAAAATAATTGATTGTCCCATAAAGGGCCATAGTTTAATGACAAATTGGTTCTATGAGTAGATGCTAAGTTCTGTGGTAGTATCATCTACCTGCATCCACTCACTGCCATGTAAAGGCACTCTTACTAAGCAAATAGCCTACCAGTGTGAATGTTGAGGATGAGAAAGAATGAGTAGAAAGAAATTGCTATAGGACTATAGCAGAAATAAAGGTATTTTGGATAAAGCTAAGAAAACATAATTTTGAACTTAAAAAGCAGTATGTGTATAATGGTGCTTTTGGTAATATAACCTAGCTAATCAAGGCTTTCTTTTTATTAAACATTATACCTTAATGATCAATAAGTAAATTAAAACCTTAAGACACCCAAGTGGCAATCTTCTGCCTATCTTTGTATATCAGTCCTCAGAATAAGATATTGTAAAATTTATTTTATACTAGACATTTTTATAAGATGTAGTTTAATAATCGAATATGGACCAGCCTCCTCCAGTTCATCTTTATCGCTGTCACGGTGCCTGAATGCTGGGCTGTTTCAACACTCTCACATGAGAGTATGCTTATAGAAATCTCAGCTTTGAGTGTTTACACTGACTGCTTCTCGGCCGGGTTCCTGTGGAGAAAGTGTGAGAAAGAGACGATGTCTCTCTCAAGATGGGCACCTGGTGCTGAAACTGGCTAACCAGCCACTTGCCCTAAAGTCCATTCTGTTGCCAGAGACAGGGCCCGGAGAACAGTCCCTGGGGCCGGTGGGGGGATGGCTTACTCCAATCTTTCACTTCTGAGGCAGCTCACTGCTGGCAAACTCCAGGAGTCAGTTCCATACCCTGAGCTGATCCATCTGATCTACTGTGGCTGGAAGCTAAAACAGACCTGACTCTTGACTTCTATGGCATTCAGTCTGGGTTCACAGCCCATGTTCTGTGCAAGTCCTGGCCCGAGCCTGATCCAAAACCAGAACCTGTGGACAAAGCGGCTGCCCTGAGGGAGTTTGGGTGGGGCAAACCACCTTGCACAGCAGCTCCTCCTACAGGGGTGTGGTTTTTAAGGTGCTCAGCAATAAGCAGGTCACTGGAGCAGGTCACTGTGGCCACCCCAGGCCTCAGCAGTGATCCCATTGCTCCAGGACAAGGACCTTCTCTCTGTCTTTGCTGATCCCAACATGCTTGATACATTGGTACTTGCTCACTCAACTCTGGTGAATGTCATTGTCCTGGTTTTGCACTGGGTGGCAAGCAGCACACTGCTATAGGGGGCTGACTCCTCTTCCTGGATCACACCTTCCACTTCATACTGGGACATGCCAGGTGACTTCCTGTCTGAAGGGCTTTCTGATGATGAGGACAACTTTCACCCGAAGGCCAGGTTCACGACCTCTGACAGCACCCCAAGCTCCCATCCAGTTTCCTTGGGTAACAGTGGAGCTGATGGACCCCCCTGGCCCATCACCCAGAGCAAGCTGGCCACTGCCCTGGCACTGGCCACACTCCAGAGAGCTGCTCTCATGCTAATTCCTGGCACCCTAGGCTATTCCTCTGAGACTTCACCAGTGTCTTCTGGTGTCTAGTTAAAGACATGCATCACCAATGACTTCTTCAGCAAAGCCCTATAGCATGCCCTGCAGGCCTCTGGGCAGCCCATCCTTCAGAGCCATGGGGAGCTTCAGCTGCAGCAGCTGCACAGCATGGGTGCTCAGCACAATGAGCTGAGCCTGCAGGTACTTCAGGCCCCAGGCAGAGGCATCCAAGAAGCTCTGGAGCTCATCTTCACTGGAGGAGTCCCATGAACTCTCCGCTCCTCCTGAATCCCCAACGAACTGCCAAGGTGGTTGCCCATGGGAGACACTCCTGGAGGTGCCCCATCTCTCCTTTCCTCAATATACCTGATGTACAACCTTCAAAAAAAAAAAATCTTGACTTTGTGTGTCCACTTTACTACAGAGAGCGTGCAAATGAGACAGCACAGTAGGCTTAGAGAAATGGCCTGCTTACTGAAAGTCACTGAGCAAGAAGCTCAACCTTACTTAGGCCCTGGCCAGGTAGCTCAGTTTGTTATGGCATCATCTTTATATACCAAGGCTGTGGGTTCCATCCCCAGTCAGGGCCCATACAAGAATCAACCAGTGAATTCATAAATAAGTGGAACAACAAATCTATGTTTATCATTCTCTCTCTCTCTTACTCTCACTCTCAAATAAAAATTTTTTAAAAGAGTTCAATCTTACTCCTTAGAAAAAGCATAAATCATCAAATAGTTAGGTTATAGATCGATTGATATATATATATATATATATCGATATATATCAATCGATATATATATAAAGTTGAACAGGAGGAGCCAACATGGGTTCACGTAAAACAAGCTTTGTCAAATGGACAAGATTTCTGAGGCTGGCAAATCAGTTTAATTTCCTGTATAAGTATGTTTGTACTCCCACAAGGCATTCTACAAACCACACTGTGAGCTTGTAAAGAATATTGAAATATATGAACTGATTAAAATATTTGAATAAATTGAAAACTTGTTAAATGGCCATACTAAGCATTTTTAGTAACAGCTAATCTTTCAAAAGTATTTATATAAAAAGTGTACAAGTACTCTATTTTTATCATTCACATATTTATCAAAGTTTCAGATGAACATTAAGGATGTAGATCAAATATGTAAAGTAAACCAAATCTTAGAGCATAAACCTTAACTCAGAGTCGGACTTAGGTTGCAAATCTAGGACTGCATGGTTCCAACTGCTTTTCTAACTATATTTTAAACAACCTTATTAAGTGGAATCAAACCTCAAAACCAAGATGACATTGAGCTGGAAACAATTTTAACCTTTTTATGACAGTGACAAAAATCAGTGACTAATCACATGGAAAGCCCCAGAATTTCTAGGTGTATACAAGAAGTACATGAACTAACTATAATTTGTATAATCTAATATGCAGAATTCTTCCATAGGATAGTCTGGTGGGCTCATTAAGGGTAAGACTTTAAGTAATAGATTACCCAGAGGAAGGAACTAGGGATCATGGGAGGTTAGTAAATCACAGAAACAGTAGAGAAAAATGGGAGTATTTTAGCAAAGGGAATTAAAGAAAAATGGGAGATATGCTAGGTGTCCTCAAATGTTTAAAGGACTATCACAGTCATGTGGAAGTAGATTTTTCCCCTTCTTGTTTAGTAGGGAAGCCTAGAAGGAAATACAAGTCAAAAGATTAAGTTTTGTTCACTACAAAGAACTTTATCTTAATTAGGACTGTTCAGCAGAAGGATCATTGTCTTTCAGGGATGCCGTAGACAGAATCTCATTATTTGGAGAGAGGTTAGATTAGATCTCCCTTACGATTCTTCTAACACAATCATTTAATCACTAGGATGTAATGTATATATGCTCTATAAATTTTGTGCCTTGTGGCAGAATATATATTTTCTGGAAAAGAAGGAAGTCCATTCTACTAGAAAAATAAAAGGATTTCTAGAATTTCATTAAACTAAAAGGGGTAATCTTTTTTCATCTGTACATAAGCTGAGTCACCTTCTTTGTGTTGTATAGCCATTTTGCCCTAAATCTGTAGAATTACCACATCCCCTGCACACTGTGGAACAGTGTTTAGAACCTACAATTCAAACAGTAAACATACTATAATATCATCACAAGAACTATGATCAAAGCAGTACAAAACACTCCAAAGATTAATGGAGAAACATTTTTATGGTGTGTGTTTTCTACAAGATATTTGCTATAAAACATCCAAGATTCCACTGAAGGTTTGTAAAGCTCTGTGAAATAGAAATACATTGATAGCATCTTCAGCCTCTTGATAAAAGGAGGGCAGCCTAAATGTAATTATTTCAAAAGTCTCTAGGGAGCGGAGAGATATGTCTCAAATGGCACATTATCTAAAATAAAGTCTAACGCACCTTGGGGAAAGCAATAGTGACTCCTTTTACTATTTTAATCATAGTAAGTTTTTCTTGTTTTTTTCCTCTGCACCTGTTTCTTGATGTCTTTCCTCCTTTACTTGTTTCTTTTTACAACAATTATAAAGCTACAGAAATAGATAGAGACAGGGAAAGGGGAGAGGGAAGAAGAGAGCAATCAGGAAATTAAGCAATATTTAATCTCACATTTCATATTATAACATCTGCTATGTTGGGGGAGATCCCATTTTACTATACTGGACTTATTCATATATTCAAGAGATTATATATACACATATGTAAAATGTTAATAATTATGTGATATGTATTGTATTACCTCTATTCAATATAAATATATCATTCACTATGATTTGCCATATGTAGCTAAGTGTGGCATAAATATAGCATCATTTAAGCATGATTCAAAACCAAGTAATTTATTGGTAATTTAGAAATTCTATGAATTAACAATTTTTTCACTTGTAAATATTTACTATGCTAAATATACTAAATATTTTCTTTGTTTTATGAAGATAATTATATTGATGTTAAAATAGACATTTTCATAAGGTTTTATTCTATATTTGTGCTAAAATAGTAATTTTTGAGGTTGAAACATTTCCATAGATGTGCATTATTCCTTCAAAAAAGGCATGACCCACAAAATATTTCTCTTTATGATTCACATTCTGTCCCATGCAACACACGATTAGATAATGTTACCTCATCTTCTGTCTACCGCATTATAGAAAATTTCTTGAGCTTTAAACATTCATAGAAGTTATTTCTCAGAACTGGGGGATGACACCACTAATCACCAGGTAAGATTAGAATTTTTCTTGACACCTCCCTCATCCTCACATATAAAACATTTGTGATGAACAAATACTGATGTTATCTATTAAAAATGTTTTAAATCTCATTCCATCTACATAGGACTACTCAACTCCCAACCTAAACATTTCTCATTGGGAGTATAAGCCTATTATTCTAACTGATTTTCTTGCTTCCAGTTAGTTCCAGTTCCATCAAATTCCTTACAATCCAGAGAGCTGTCAGAGTGATTCTCTTTGAAGAGAAAATCCTTGTTTACAAATTCTTTGTAAAGTTCTAAAAACTTCTGTATAAACTTTAAACCTCTTAATATTAGATCAAATGTCTTCCATAATCCAATTTGTGTGCTTTTCAATCTATTATGACTCTGCCATAAGGACCTTAACTAACTCAACATATAAAACTAGCATTGGCACCTTCCCTTCTCAGCCCTCTTTGACTTGGACAATAATGGCTAGTCTTTTTGGAGTCTCAAACCATTCTTTCAAACTTCCCACACCTTGAGCAAGGAAAGAGAAAGAAGATTGTGGAAAATTACGTCTTGTTAGAAAGCTTCAGACTGAATACGGAAGGACAGAATGGCAGTAAGGTATACTGGAAGAGTCACCTTTGCTCATCTCTGCAACCTCATTGTGTCCCACTCTCAAGCTTCTTACGTGTAGACCAGGTTGTCAGCGGAGGTGATTTTGTCTCCTAGGGGAAAATGCAGAGTCATTTTGGTTTGTCACAACTTGTGTTTGAGGCTGCACAGGCGTATATAGCAAGTAGAGATCAGGGATGCTGCTAAACATCCTGTAATGCATAGGACTGACAACCCCCATGCCCTCAACGAAGATTATCCAGCCCAAACTGTTAATAGTGCCAAGTTAGATACCCTCTGCTACAGATCCTAAGTACCAAAAAGAATGATATTCTAATTCCTGGAACATGGCACACTTTCTCTTTGTTTCAATTCTCTGCAAATACTTTCATATGTGTCTAAAGTCCCAGTCTCTCCTCTCTCTCTCTCATATCCACCCCAGAGTGGTTTGCATGGTGACATATTACTTATTCTGATTATCTTGGGTTAAATATTGCTCTCTCTAGGAAGTTTGTTTTGATCCCTATCTGTACTAAGTGCTTTTACAATGTACATCCATAGCAATCTCTTCCTCCTATAGTTACAAGTTTGTTATAAATATTCTTTTAATTGTAGCTACCTGTTTAAGTGTCTATTTTCATAATGCAAGAGCAATCTTCCTAAGGACAGAGACCAAGTCTGTAATGTTCACTACCTCCTATGCCCAGAGCTTTGTCTGTCTCCCAGTATGAGCATGATATGCATTTGTAGTAAGAGAGGGAGGGAGGAAAAATTAGATGAAATGCCTAATCATATCAGTTATAAATAAATTTTAATTATATTTTATTGATTATGCTATTAAAGTTGTCCCTATTTTTTCTCCCCTTTATTCACCCTTCACCCTATACCCACCACTCTCTCACATCCCCCCCCCCACACTTAGTTCATGTCCATGGGTTGTATGTGTGAGTTCTTAGGTTTCTCTATTTCCTATACTAGTCTGTACCTCCCCCTGTCTATTTTGTGCCTACCAATTTTGCTTCGTATTCCCTATACCCCCCCATTCTTCCCCACCCCCTTCCCACTGATAATCCTCCATGTGATCTCCATTTCTGTGATTCTGTTCCTGTTCTAGTTGTTTGCTTATTTTTTGTTTATTAGGTTCAGTTGTTGATAGTTGTGAGTTTGTTGTCATTTTACTGTTCATAATTTTTTATCTTATTCAATTTAGATAAGTCCCTTTAACCTTTCATATAATAAGGGCTTGTGAATGATGAACTCCTTTAACTTGACCTTATCTGTGAAGCATTTTATCTGCCCTTCCATTCTAAATGATAGCTTTGCTGGATAGAGTAATATTGAATGTGAGTCCTTGAACACATTTCTTTCAGCTTCTGTTCTTTCATTTGGGCCATATTTCTTTGTCTCAGTGCACCTGTTATGTTGTAAGGGGGCAGGGCCTTAGGTATTCTCCAGGGTAGGGCAACCCTCTCCCCTCTGTTCTGGCACTGTCTGTCAGGAAGGGGTCAGAGAGAGAACAATGCTGCTCACTCACTCAGCTCTAGCCCCACTTTCCAATGAACTCTCCTGTGAGGCTGGGAGTTTCTCATGCCTTTGTAACCAACCATCCAGGATTTTACAGCTAGAAGTTTTGAGTCTTTGGTTTCCTGGTCAGCTAGCCTAGCTGTGCCTATGCAGTCCTCCAGTGCATCACAGGTCCTCACTGTTTGGCTGCCCATCTCTGCCCATCCTGCCAATCTGGATGAATGTTTCTTTAACTCCTTAGTTATTGGACTTCCATGAAGTTTGATTCTCTGGCAGTTCTGGTTGTTTATTGTTTTTAAGTGGTTTTAAAATAAACTTCTTTTGGTTGTACAAGAAAAAAAGCATTTTTACCTCTGCCTCCATCTTGGTTGGAAATAATAAATTAATAAAAATTTATCTCTTTAAAGGCTATAACACTGATTAAGAATTATGCTTATAAAAGTTGTGAGAAAAGTAAAATTAATATCTTAAATTTTACTTTCTGCACTTACATTATACAATGGGAGTCATGACTCTATCCAAAATATATATAATTGGAATTTTTTGAAAAAAAATGAGGATATTATTGGTTCATTGCATTCTGTAGAGTACCCTTAGAAGTTCTTTCAGGGAAAGTTCCACGAGGGATGGTGTGAAGAGGGTAGATGTAGGGATGTATTGTAAATACTAAGTATATAGAATAATTTGTGAGAATTCTGGCCATCTCTCCAATACTAAATTTAGTTTATCTTGTATTAAGACCTGGACAGGTTGTCATAGACTATGGTCTTAAAGTCACCTCAACAAATACTTCTCATTATAATGCAGGATCAAGGTCAATTTTAGAGCCTCGAGTAAGCTCATCAACATAAATTTAGTAAGTTTACATATAATGAATAATTTCCTACTTCATAAGTGATCAAAAATATTGGAGTTTGGTCCTTTTCTTGGTAATAGACCTAAAACTCAGTATCCCAGGCCATTCCTCTTGTCCTAGGAAATACGTGCCTTAAAAATGATATCAAATTGAGCCCTGGAAAGGTCCTTTCACTTGATTAAAGATGTTAATACATGCAATTTTAGATAAAAAAACAAAGAGAACTTGTTATTATCACTAGTAATACTCATTACCATTATGTTACTTGTGCCACTGCCATATTCCTAGCATTAAAAAGAAGATGAAACCATTGTCTCTTGTGATATATATACATATATAGTTTAATTTTTATGAAATACAGTCATAGAAATCAAATTATCATGTTTGCCTCTCTTTCTGCACTGGAAGTTTGGCATATTTATTAGTTACAACACAGCATTTCAAGCTGGCATTTGGATCATTTCAATAACTAATGTTTGTTTTATCAACAATGGTTTAATTTGACATGCTGCATAATGCATGTGCAATAACAGTGCCATGTTTGATGGATAAATGCCTAGGAAAAAAATTCAAATTGGCTAATAAATAAAATTGAATTTCGAGAACCCATTTATTTTAAGGAAACTTGTCATGGGTTATTAACTGTACTAAATAATGGCTTGTTTATATCTATGCATAAATAATTTGAAACAAATCGGATGACATAGTTAGAAACTATCATACTTCACTTACTGCTAAATGTTAAAGAAAGCTTGCTTCCTCAGCTCCTTACCCCCAGACCTGGTATTTTTCAAAAACAATTTCTATTTGTGAACAAGATTATGAGCATAATTCAGCTGAATTTGTTTACATTTAAGGAAAATCTATTTAGGTATCAAAAATGTTAATCAATAGGGAATTAAAATTTTGACTCTAGATTAATGGCTCTTTGTTCTGCCCCCATATTACAATCTACTAGGAGATTTATTTCTTTTTTATTTTTTAAATGCAGGTGTTCTGTTTCTTATTTCTGGAGATTCTGAGTCAAATGGTCTGAAGTGTTTTTTTCTTTTTTAAATTAGTTGAATTGTTTTATTTGGTGTTGTTATGTTTTTAAAACCCCTAAGCAATTATAAACAGAATGCCAGGATTGAGAATTCCTGTTCTAATGTCACAAATGCACATTTAATTTATTGGTCTCACTTGGACAGTGATATCAAATTGTTTAATACTAGTAACTGCTCCATTTAACAAATAGTTAGTTTTCTGAGCATGCCTTCTTAACATGTAATTCTAGATGCTAAGGGGATTAGCAAGATAGCCTTTCTTCTCAAGGAGTTTATATTCGGGAACACAAGTGACAATATTGAAAAGCTGAGTAAGATAATTGTCACAAGAAAAGTGCCAACAAATGCTAGGTGAGATTATGTAGAGAGGTGGACAAGGATCAAAACAGATTTTCTGGAGTAGGTAGAATTTAGCAAGACTTGTCAGTAAGTGTGGATGCACACTTGAACCTTTTTAGTGTCTCCACACCTCAGGGTCTCACAATAATTTGCCTAAGTAAATAAACCAAATGTTTTTACTTTATTAATTAAAAACAACAATTCTGTATATTTTCATTTTGCCTTGCACTGTGGAGACTGGTTTACATAAAGTATCAGTTTTGAGCCTCGTAATATAGTATGGTATTTAGTATCCCAATTTTTGGATGAGAAACCAGATGGTCAGAATGTAAATGAATTAATCAATTTACAAAACCAGCAAGTAGCAGAGTTAGGACCAAGATCAATCCTCCTGGGTCCTAAACAGTCCAGACTATTTTTATCACCCAAATTTAAAGGTAAGAAGTCACGGAGCATAGGCTAGACTCCAGGTGCCTTAAACTGAATTGCTCTCTTAGAATATGCTATTCCATATAGATATTTCATATACCATACTTTCCATATACAAATGTACATAAATTGTATCTATATGTCAATGTATATAAAGTATAGCTGATGTCTCTTACAAATTAACTTTTCAAAAGGGGATTAGAAATTGATACTCTATTTTTTTTTGTAAACACAATACTAATTCACTGTCTCACTACTTTCCCCCAAATAGAACTTTCTTCTTTTTCTGCACTTTGCAATCATACTTAATACCTGGAACTTGGGAAATCTCCAAAGCTGAGCAAGTTAGAAGCTATAAAAACTCAGGGATTGAAAGAGTTGAGGGTCAGCTCTTAATTTCTGCCTTCTGATGGTTCAGTTTGGTTGAACTTGCTTTATCAGGAGCCATTTGCCCATGCTCTGAAGCTCTTCACTCATGATTTCTGTGATTTATTATCAGCATTTTCTGGGTGCCCAGGACCATCTTATGGCTTGACAATTTTGTAGAAGGACTCACAGAACTCAGAAAAACTTTACTTAACAATTACAGTTTATTGCAGTTAAACTATACAGCTTAAAATCAGCAGAGACAAAGACATAGAGAGGAATCTGGAGGTTCTGGTTCTCTCACACTGCAGATTCAGGAACAGCGCTTAATTCTCTGACCAAGAACATGTTAAGACATTCATGAAGCATTGCCAACCCTTAGGGAAGCTCCCCTGAGCCTTGAGTCTATGATTTTTATGGGAGTCAGTCTTGCAGGCGTGGATCTCATGTGTTACAGACCTTAGCTACTCAATCTCCAGCCTCCATCCAACTCCTGGAGCCTAATCACTACAGTGTAACCCAAGGTATCAGGTGAAAAAACAAGCAAAGAAACAAAAACAAAAAAAAAAACCTTAAAAAAAAGGACAAGCATTCACTGTAAATCACATTGTTTGTATAAGCCACGTGGTGCGGCCCCAAACTCCAGGTGCACAAAGATGCTCTTATCAGCCAGAATGTTTTAAGGGCTTAGAGGTTTTCTCCACGTCTACCAAGGACCCATCCTTTCATGAAATCTGCAGGGTTTCAACACTCCAAGCCTGCCAAATTAACCCTTTATTGCATAGCATCTAAGGATTTTTTACTTGCAATTTGTCACCAGTGGGGATGTCCTCCGTTAAAGTTTATTTTTCATTTAAAACTTATCATTTTAGTTAATTTCATAATCTAGACAAAGACCTCTGCCTGAACCTTTGTGAGGATTATATATATTTAGGTTTTGTGTTTTCCTATGATTTGGTTTTATTGATGTTGTTGCTATAATGTAATTAAACAGAGTTTAGTATATTTCATAAGATGCATTCATTATTCCTTTACTTTTCATGCACTAATTAATAGACATTGCCAATGGAAGATAGCCACTACATGGACTAGTCAAGGAAGCTAGAGAACTTCTGTTGTTTATTCAGCCCTTATATTTCAAGACATTGACTATGAACTTGGTGTATGAGTCAAGACTGACAAATCAATAGACCACTTAACTTCCAAGAAGTATAGCAAAATGAGCCTCAAAGGCAACTTATAAAACTTACTGAAGGGATTATTTTACCTTGTCTCCATTCACAATTAGGAGTCACAACCCAGAGACAGTCAGGATAAGCTATTTCATTTACTATCCATCTGAACTTGAGTATGATATTAACTTTTGAAATAAGAATAGTATCTATATCACAGGATTTTTAAAAATAAATTTAAAGAATTCAGTGAGATAATAAATGTAAAAGAACTACTCTATTCTTGACACATTTTAATGCTCAATAGATAGCAGTTGCTATTATTTTTACTATTGTTAATTTTTATAATAAAGCTTAAATGTTTATAAGAATTTTCACAAGTACTGTTTTATTAATTAAGTATTGTGGCACATTTAGACATAAAAGAATTAAATCTGGAAAAGTCAGAGCATAAGAACTTGGATAGATTTATATACAGTATAAAATTACCTCATCTCTCCTTACCCTATAAAATATATATGGCTATTAACATTTTTGACAATCTTTAGTATTTTAGTATCTGATTCTTCATACTTACCTGATGATACCTATGACATAATGCTCCAATGA
Source organism: Tonatia bakeri (assembly GCA_004024845.1). Lineage (NCBI taxonomy): Eukaryota > Metazoa > Chordata > Mammalia > Chiroptera > Phyllostomidae > Tonatia > Tonatia bakeri. The sequence continues at coordinate 98,417 of PVIA01004153.1, forward strand.
GAATAAAATGTGTGTTTTGCTTTCTCACTCGGATGTTCTTTTAAAATAGGAGAGCATTCCCTCTTCCATATTAGGCCCTGGCACCCACATTACATTGTAATTAAATTGATAGACCTTAATAAGAAGTGAAGATATGGATGTTTTCATTACATGATTCTCCCAATGTAAATGCATTTCTAAAAACTTTGGCATAAAATAGTGTACGTCTGTTTATACTTTTACTATGCTGCTGTATTAGTTGAATAGAGTAGTGGGAGAATCTACAATAAACACTAAAGCATGTTCACCCACAGGGGTACTTCAGTGTAGTGATTCCCTTAACATCTGTTTCAGTGAAGGAGAATCATTTTCAAGGGCCACTTGGAGACAAAGCATTTATGTTAAAAGACAGTGAGAGAAAAGATCTGCCTCTAGTCCTTCAAACTAGCATGTATCCTAATGAAATGCCATGGCATGATTTCTCTTCCCATGTGGTGAATTTAAAAAGAGATATTGGCTTTATGTTTCTTTGTCATTTTATTCACTTTGTTTTCTGGTTTGAGAGAGCCACTAGTTGAGGTCACTCATGAGCACTGTGATATTTGCAGTATATTCTTCTCAATAGAGTAGGGATATTAACGACATTGTCTCCCTCCAGCATATTATCATTATAAAGTAACACACACCATTAGAGAGAAACTCAGTGAAGGACATTATCATTATGTATTAGCACACACCATTAGACAGGAGTTTCAACTGCAAAACCTACTGAGGAGGATAGATTCCTAACATGACAGCCCTCCTGGGTAATATAACTCAGAATTTTTTAATCATTCAGCTAAGGTGAACTCGAATGTGATGATTGACACCTCCCATCACTTTGAACCCTCAGTGTTTATTTACTCTGAGAGAAAACAATTATTTTTTTTCTGATTCAGATGGAAGTAATAATGAAGCTCCAAAGGAAGTTTATCTCACTTCAACCAAGGCAAAACTCATACAAATTAAATAATAATAAAAATAGTTATCAGTGGTGTTCAGTTAAAGGCTTGAAAATACAAGACTTTTTCAGTTAAGGAAATTGAACATTGAAATACTTTTGTGCATAAAATTGTAATCAGTATGTAGGGGGGTTTTTCAATGATGCTGACTGAACTTATCAAAATGAAACAAAAGAAAGAACAACCAATGTTTTACTTTAAAATCTTAGCAAAGGGTAATGTCAGAGTGATGTTTCTTTGTCCCAACAAATGTCAAGGTTATTTGTATATGATATGACTAAATGTCATTTCTCCATAAGGATTCCTTTAATATGTTGTTTATTCTCATGAAACATTAATGTATGCTGTGGATATTTGCCCGTGAAAAGGAAGAGCAACAAATTTGGTACTTCTCAAATAAAAATTAATCTTGAATGAGTTCAACTCGCATCATTTGCATTTTCTATGGATATTGAAAACCCTTTGCAAATAAAAGGTTTATTGTAAAGCAAAAAAAGTATGTTTGAGGGTGTAACTCTCACCTAACCACAGTCTAGGGGGTTGTAGTTGTCACGTTGACACTACTGGCTGTTTTTCAGCTTCTACTTCAGTATAGAAATACAAAAGTGAGAGTAAAGATGGTAAAGTGCATCATATATCTAAAACTAGTTTTATTTATCTAATGTTACCTATTTCAAATGACTCAGCAATCAGTAGATACAAAGTTATAACATAAAATATATCTTATATGTACATATTTATACAAACATCTGTATACCTATGACCAGTGGCAAAATTTATAGCTTTTTAACTGGCTTAAAAACACCAAAATTTCAAGACTACTAATTCTAATTTATACATAGAGGATGACTAAGTACTGATCCTAGATATGTACTAACAATAAAAATAAAATAGTCACTCTCTATCTTAACTAGAGGTGTGGTACAATGTGCTAAGAAGCAAATGCTAAATCCAAATGTTTTCATCATTGTTTTTAATTTTAGATATATACAGAAAAATCCCTAATATTGGAAACATTGTATAGGAGTAAGAATGATAAAATCACCTGTGTTTTCAGCTGGATTTGTTGTAACTTTTAGCTCTTGAATGGTTGCTGGTGAGAAAGGAAGACACGTGAAAGTGCTCATGTGCCAGGAGGGAGTCTGCCACCACCCTCCACCCCAGACAAACACACACACACACACACCCGTTTTAGTTTAGCCTTTTTTAGGCAAGAAAAAAATAGGCTGATCCTTTAATTTAATTTCTATGTGTTTATATATGTTAGAGATTTCCTAACATGTCATTCGATTGCTTTACTTATACTGCATTGTGCATCTACTGTATGTAAATAAGCACTACTATGTGTATGTAAGTGCCCCTCCTCTCAGCAGATATAAGTTCCTTCCAGTCTGATGAGAACTCACGAAACTGAATGTTCAGTGCACAATTTCATTCCACTTTGCATTTCATGGTAAAAATGGTTTTACCCAAATTCTTGCAAGCACTGCATAATAAGAGCATGGTAGAACCAAGAACAGTATCTAGCCCAGGTATTTCCAAGTAACTATGGACATTTTTTTATCCTATTACATATTTTATTAAGCACAAGCTGATGAGTAAGAACTAATGTATGGAATTGTCTGAGCTCAAATTGTAACCACACCACTAACTAAGTATGAAACTTTGGACAAATTATTAACCTCTCTGAGATCTTCATCTCGAAAATGAAAATAAAATAGTAACCACTTCACATGAGTTACTATGAGGTTTAAATGAGTTAATATTTATAAAGCATTTAAACCAATAGTGCCTGGGGGGAAAAAAGATGCTGTATAATTATTTGTTACTGTTACTAATTTTACTTAAAGGGATTTCAAAGTAAAAATATTAGAATTCTGTCTTTTGAAATTGTTTTTTAATGTCAGAATGTATATAAAGAAATCACTGCAGTTTGTCAGTGATGTGTACTAACGTGCCAAACAAAAACATTTATTGTGCTGAAATGCCTGCCTACTGATTAATCATACAAACATGCCAGTTGACACCATCATTGACTATGTATTCCACACGGGCTTTTTTGTTTCTGGTTTAATTCCTCTCTTTCTTCCTTATTATTCCACTCATTCAACTCCTCAGAAAGAGATAGCATTACCCTCCTTAGGAGCCTACACTAACAATTCCTTTTATTATATGAACTTGCATCTTTCTCCATAGAGGAAAGAGAGGTCCTTCAGTAAGATCTATCAACAGTCCTATCCCCCATCACCCATCACATTATCCACACCTATTTAATAACTCAAGGAACCAGATAGCTTGTTCTTGAGAGCAAGCTAAGCTTTATTAAGATTCATAATAAAGAATCTTTCTTTATTATCTGGCTCAAATCTATCCTTTTCAGTTTTATTCCCCACCATATTTCCTTAATGTCATCTGGGCTCCAACCATTGACCACTAACAGTTCCCAAAATGAGTCATTCTCTTTCAAACCTCTAAGAACTATATGTACATTGTTGCTTTGCCTAGAATCTCTTTTTATCTTGTCCACCTGTCAAGCTTCTATATATACTTTATGACCTAGCTTATGGTATGGTTTCTATTCCCAAAATACAGGGCTGGGAGGCTACATGTATTCCAGGCACCTGTCAGTAAAGAAAATCCTGCCACTGAAGCCCAGTCAGGTGCTGAGTGAGCCCTGATACCCTCTGACAGGCTTCCGTGATGCAGAGAGCCTGCCCTCAGTTCGTCCCCACTGCACACTACTGCATGCTTCACAGATCCCTGAAATCTCCCCCTCCCCCTCAGTCCTCTGGTACTGTTCGCTCTACTGAAAAGTCAGTGAAGCATGAACCCATGTACTGTCTGAAATCCTTCAGGCATAAAATAGAGTTATAACTTTTTCTGTCATGATCCCCTACACTTGAAACAATAATAAAAATTTGGGCTTAAATACTTTTTTTAAATATGTGCATCGATTAGAACATTTTTATACACACATTTGAGTATATCAAGTGATGCAAATTGCTAAGGAAACACTGCAGAGGCATCCTACTTGAAAGTAAGTAAGAACAGAAGAGCTAGCTCACCAATGCGCCCAATTTTAATTTTGTCTGCTACAGCGTTGGTGCACTAGATGAGTTTTGAGCTTTAATGAGTCTCATTGGTTCTAATTAGAGTAACCTTGGTGGAAATAGATATTATTACTCTGCAAATCATGACTAAATTGCTGTTAAATAATTTGCATTCTGTTACATGGTTTATGTCCTAATACAGACAGAAACATTTAGGTCCAATGTACACCAGCAATTTTGGCATCACATAAGGATTCACAGCTGCCTGACACACTTTGTCCAATCTATACTCTAGAGCACCGTATTTTGCCATGTATAATGCACACCCACATTTTTAGGCACATTATGCATGGGATTATTATACGTATTTTTATACCCATGGTGTGTAATCATTATACCCATGTATAATGGGCATCCTTAATTTTCCCTCAAAAATTTGGGCAAAAGAAAGTGTGCATTATACACAACAAAATACAGGGTCTTTGCAAGTAATTACATATGACAAGTGCTGCACCCTCACACAGACAGGATTATGTATGTACCTTCAGAACACAGGTGGGTTTGAAATCTGCCTTATTGTAAACACTAGTTGCCATTGGACTTGAGAAATTATGAGGTGCCAATTGCTTTCAAATGTATTTTTTATTTCACTATATGAGTCCTGAAAAATAGACATCATTATCTCCATCTTACTAAAGGTGCAAGTAAAGCAAAGGGCAGTTAAGAAAACTTTCAAGGTTATTTAGTAGAGTGGATGACTCTGAAATTCTTGCCCTTTCCATGTGGTGGGGCCTCTCACTTCTTAATTTCTAATGAGTACACTTATAAAGTATATTATAACATACTTTATTAGTCAATTATCTACTGAGTGCCTATACACTCGGGACTCTTAATGGGCTGTTGCTTTTATAATAAATCATACGATGTAGGTTTTCTCCATTAAAGAAGAGTGATTGTTTTCTCACCTGAGAAATACTATGGATGTAATTATACAAGAAAGAGTTGCAAATCTAATCATTTCAATCATTACATGAAACTGTAAATTTTGAGTGTACATGATATAAACCATAATAAACAATACAAGACATAAGGATGGCTACATTTAACATTCATTTATTAATTTATTCTTGGGCTAATAATAGCACCTGGCGGGAGGTGCTCATTTCCTCAGCACACTCCCTCTAGGTCAGATATACTGTATTTTTAGGACTATAAGATGCACCTGGGTTTTAGAGTAGGAAAATAGGGAAAAAAAATTTGAAGCAAAAAATGTGGTAAAATATTTAATAACCTGTGGCCCAGCTTCAGTATCACCCTCCACATACACAGCAAGCCAGGTCAGCTTCATTCAGACTATAACATGCACTCCCCTTTTCCTACCAAATTGGGGGGGTGCATATTATAGCCCGAAATATACAGTTCGTGCTCAAATCTTATTAGTGGCACTAGGTCAAGTGACTGCCCTCAAGGTGTCTTTGGACAACTTCTGCCTTCTATCTTGACTCATAAAGTTGAAACTTTCCCAGTCATTGACAGGGAACTAAAAAATACTGACTACTGACAAAGCATCAAAAATGTCCATGAGAATGCTTTTGTAGAAAACTACAGTGTCTGGAAAATATATTAAAAAAAAAAAAAAAAAAAAAAAACCTGTTTCACAGTCCAACCACCAATATAAATAAATAGTAAACAGTATAAAGTGGAATATTTTTCAAGTTTGCCAATGCAATACTAAATAATTTCTAATGGTATATATTCTAATTACAAATTTATATTAATTTTCTCTCATCATAATCTATTTAATGAAGTCAACTTAATCCATCTACTTGCCTCATCTCTTTTTTAGTAAAATTATATGACTTCATCTATTAATTTTGGATATCCTACTTTATCCATATGATAGCAAAGTAGCTGGCTGTAAAGCCCTCATTTTAATTAAACTCCCCATTATGTAATGAAATTTGATATTTACTAAAAGATACAATAAATGTATTAAATTATCTTGTGTGTTGAAACCACTGCTTTTTTTGTTTTATACTTATTTCTTCTGTTGCCTTCCTTTTTCAAAATCTGTATTGTGAAATGTACATCTAAAATATACAAAATGCACTCATTTGAGAGCGTGGTAAGGTATTATATGAGGTTCTCCTCTAAGCATCCGAGTTACAACATTAAGCACAGTTAGAACACCCTCTTCTCATGGAGCAAACCTTGAGGGTAGGAAATGAGAAATAAACAATAATCAAGGAAAATGCATTGAGTCAGGTGGTATTAAATGCAATGGAGAAAAAGTAAGTGTGAAGTATGTAAAAGGCAGAGAGACAGAGAAGACATTTTCAATAAGGTGGTTAGGGAAGATTCAGTGATGAAGTGACATTTGAGCAGCAGCTGGAGGGGTGAAGGGAGGGAGTTGAGGGATAGATATAGTACAAAAAGGCATTCCTGTCAGAGCAAAGGCTCTGAGCCATCAATACCCTTGACATGTTTGAAAAGCAGCAAGCAACTTTTTTTTTGGAAAAGAATAAATAAAGGAAGTGTTAGCAGGAACCTGTTAGCAGAAATGCTGCTGTGGAAAGGAAGAGGACCAGATAATGCAGGACTTTGTAAGCCAGTATAACAATTTTGGTTCAGGAGTGTCCAACCTTTTGGCATCTCTGGCCCATACCGGAAGAAGAAGAGTTGTCTTGGGTCACACATTAAGTACACAAACACTAACGAAAACGAAAAAAAAAAAATCTCATAGTGTCTTAAGTAAATTTACGATTTTGTGTTGGGCTGCATTCATAGCCATCCTGGGCAGCATGCGGCCTGTGGGCCACAGGCTGGACACCCCCGCTACTCAGAGTGAGATAGGAAGCCATTGGAGGGTTTTGAGCACAAAAGAAAAAATATGATTCTTTGGAGGGATCCATTTGCTTTTAATATTTTGCAAAGGCAGAGGGGGAAGGACAAAGGTCAAGGCAGGTAAGTGACCCAGTAAAATGATCCAGGGCAAAATTAGATTATTACAATAGTTTGTGTAGACATTGTGGAGACAATGAGTTGTACTTCAAATCAGCATGTATTTTCAGAGACAGCCAACTTAGCTTGATCCTAAATCAAGGAGTAAGATAAAAGAATGGGGTGATTCCAAGGTTTCAGTTCTGAACAACTAAAATGGTAGGGGCCCTCATTTATTGAACATGATCATAAGAGTATTTTTGAGAGAGGTCAAGAGTGAATATTACATGCTTTAAATTGTATACACCCACTTAGATATACAAGTGAAGATGTGGACAGAAAGTTGGATATAGAAATCCAGAGCTCTGGGGAGAGATCTGAGCTAGAGATACAAACGTTGCCTCTCTAGTACAAAGAGAAACACTAGCGTCCAAGCCCGGTGAGACCACCTGGAGAGTTCAGGTGGAGAGTGACGCACAGTGTGCGGGATGAGTGCTGGGTTAAGAAAATAAGTGTGATGAACAAAGGAGGAGGAACAAAATACCAAGGAAGCCAGGAGAAAGAAGAAAGTATTTTATAGCGGAAGTGATCAAACAAGTCTAATATTTTTTCTAAGTCTAACACTTTTTAAATACATGTAGTTTAAATAATAATTTTTTAAAAAACCAATACATGTACCCATCATGCAGCTTAGGGAATAGTGCATTCTCTTTACTTTCATTTTGACTTTAAAGAGCCATATGCCTCTATTTCAAAGAGCAAAAGGTCTCAAGTAACTTCTAGAGGTAGTCCGTATATTTCCTGAAACTTATCCATTTTATCAGTATGTAAGGGTTCTCTTTTTTCAGCTTTAGAAATAGATAAGTAAGCACAGTTTGGTTCTTACTTTCTTCATCATTAGTTTGCATTCCTCTTTTCAATTAACTGACTACTTATAGAGTTTTTACTGAACCTCACTACCCTGTAACCTAACCCTTAGCATTTAAGTGTCAGTCACTGAAGTATGAAATCATCATTTGAGCTTTGTAGTTCACCTCAAAGAGCAAATCTAAGTGGATTGCGTCTAACAGTTCCGGAGAGAGCAAGATTGTCCCACATATTCATGATGTAAGGGTTAAAGATAACTGCTTAGCCATGTCCCCAGACATGCATATTGTTCATTATAAAAGCAACTGGCTTCGGTATGCAGATGACAGCTTCTAAGGAATTTCTCACATCAACTGTCATATCCCAGCAGTTCACATTTATAAGAAGATGAAACAAGTCTCTAATCCCTTAAACTGCTAATACATAGCTAAGAATCCTTCAGCATAACTAATAAAATTTACATTTTCTAAGCTTCAATTTCCTTGAAGGATTATTTTATTTGATTTTTCAAAACTTGATAAGAAGAAATTTTAAGGTATAAACACTGAATGACTGTATTTGGAAGGGAAGTAAACTGTAATAGGAGTTCAGTGTATAAATGAAGCCCATCTCAGGGGACGCTCACTTGTTTGCCTGTATTAATTATTTCTGTGGTGGGATTGTAACACATGGTGTCTCTGAACAGAGAATTAGTCCTTGTGTGGTTTAAGGGATATTTTTTCCCTGTTTAATATTCTTTTCCAATGTGTGTGAATTTTGGCTATAATCCTAAGACTAAGTCTAGAAACATAAATAGACACCATAAAGTGGCAGGAATGATTGATGACTATAAACTAGTTACTTTGAATATATTATGACAGTGGTTATTTGAAGTCCTTTGGGGCACAAAATTTGAAAGTGTACTACACATTATGTGAGTTAATGTAAGTTAGAAGAAACATAGCTTTTGGTTTTAGCACTCGACCTAAAATAATTTCCAAACCTTAAATGAGTCCAAGAGGAATAAATGTACTTCTCCTCCTTGATATATAATCATTTTATTCACTAGGGATAGCTGTTGTTCTTTTTCGGTTCCTAGTTAGTCCTTGTCAATTATTTAGAGGACAACATTCATTTTTTCCAATTCAGTTTTCAAGAAAAAAAAAAGATTTTACTAACTATGTTATTTTATGCCTCTTGGAAAAGAAAATATTTTTGCTTGATCTAAAATTTATTCTATTTTGTCTAAGATTTTTAAAATATTTAAACAAATGTGAAATTCTACTTAAAGTGATTATTTCTAGAAATGTCTAATATTTGGAGTTTTTTAATTATCATTTTCCTTTTAGTTTTCTAATGTAATTTATAGGATTCTCTTTACAAATAAAAAAAAACAGTGCAATGTCTTTTTTAGGAGTTTTTGAAATACAGTTAATAATGATTCAACATAATGAGTTTCAGTAGAAGAAGCCTTTTTACAGACCTTGTACAGATCTGACACAATGCAGAGTGACTTTTACAGAATTGGTGATATGCTTGCATTGACTATCATCTCTCATCTGAAAGCCCCTTGAAACCAACATCACACTTTTGGAAAAGATCTGGAACTGTGAGGGACTAACTAGTTCCCAGTAAAGAGAGTGTCTGCTTGTGACCCATAACATAGATGATTCCAAAAAGTCACCTGGATGGAACAAATGGTGAGGAAAGGTCCACCCAAAATCCATATATTATTTTTCTCCATAGTCACTTGAATATTGTAACATTTTTTTTTTATTATGCACAGCTGATTTTCTTTTCAGTCTTTGGTAGAATGTGATTAGATACAGCTTCTCAGAATAAATATAATACCAACAGATTGAACAATAATCTAATCTAAATAAAAATAGAATGCTGGTAACTATGCAAATGTACCCTCAAGACAAATTATCTAGTGTTCTCTTCCAAGCAGATTACTGGCTTATCTGAAACTTCTGGAAGTTGGCGTTGCCATGATACTTATTGTGTCTTCCCACCTTTTCGTGTTTCTCCCACTTTCTCTAACTTTTTCTGACAGAAGCAGTTGGCACCAATGTCCTGCGCACAGCTGGGCAATTATGTTTGCCACTTCCTCTTCCTCCTGCTGACTTCTCATTGTGTCCTTCACTTCCTTTAGCGCCTGAAGTGCTGGCTTAAAATGACTTCTTGAGATATAAGATAGATATCTTAAAAAAATATATATTTTTTAAATCCCAGATAATCTGAGCAGAATATTATCTGTGGCTAAATCTACTTCTATTACAGAATTCTTAAACCATGTTAATCCTAAAACCTTAACCTAAAATTTATATTCATTTATCTCCTACATCAAGTGATGGAGAGGAGGGGCAAGTGGGAAAGTGATAAATCTAGAACACATTTCTCATAAACAGATATCTAAAGTTGATACTGAATTTAAATTAATAAACTACAATCCAGAAAGAAGGAGAAAAGGAGATGGAGTATGAGAAATAAATTTACTGCATTGTTCAGAAAAGAATTAGTGATTCTTCTTCTGACTTTAATGTCTAAATTAGTTTTTGTTTCCAGAATTAGTGGAAAATAAGGTAAAATTACAAATATAATTAAGAAAAATATATACTATAATACATTTATTTCATTATTCTTGAAGGAAATAATATATCGAATTATATCTCATTTCAATTCTGTTCAATGGAATAACATTAATTATTAAAATAAATATCTTTCAGAATCCAAGTAGTAAAACAGTATTTTATATAACAATGCTCAGTTTAGGATGGAAACAAACCACAAATTTTAGGGAAAACAATTTTGTTACATTTTATTAGCATTAAAATGCACAAGCCTCGGTAAAGATTCTCTTGCTACAAGAGCAACAGAGTTCCCATTCTCCATCTGATGAGGAGTGGGATCCGGGGAGCAAATAGTCTGAGTCCCAAGGGCACAGGCAACAGGGATTCAGTGTGGGAGGGGGATCGTGGATCCAAAGGGATGTTATCCAAGGTCTGAATGTCAGCACTAGAAAAGTAGGAAATTATCTTTCAGTATAAACATAAGACGAGATAATAACTCTGGATCCTTCTGATATCAGGAGGATGTCCGCAAAGAGTGTGCAAAGGAAAGATAAGGAAAGACTCCTGTGCACGGATTGGGGGAATGGTCAGGGTGTCAGGTGCCTCTTCTATTCCCTGCTGGCCACACAGCATTGGGGAAAACCCAATTATTGTTAAGCCACTTCTCAGTTGGTGCCATGGAATGAATATTTGTGGTCCCCCAATATGTGGCAGACTCTGGCCTGCAGAGTCCACCTGTTGTGACTGAAGATGAAAACAATGCACAGGCTACAGCAGTCCTGGGGAGAAAAAGGGACCGCGTGGCTACTCTCAAGGGGAGAGCACATTTGAGCGCCTCCATCACTCTCTCAAGAGGAGAGCACACAGACCCTGCCTAGACAGGCTTTTGTTGTTTTTCTCAGGTTTTACATCAAAGACGGATTTATTATCTATTACATAGAATATTGTTGTCTACATTTTAAGTACAATCAAGGAAATAAAAATAACAAATACAGAAAGGAAAGGTGGCGAGCTGATTAGCTCTGTCCTTGGGAAAATTCACACAGGCTTTGGAAACTACCTTGAAGATAGATGATATACATTTACTGTGTCAGACCAGAGTGAGGGAGTTTTAGCAAGAGCGAGAACAGTCTGTATGCATTTTCTAGGCCTGATTCCCACAGGAAAACTTGGTTTGAGGGTCTGGCTTCTGCCCACACCACATCGCTTCTGTAGGTTTTCCATACAGAACTGAGTCACATTTGCCAGATTCAAAACAAACTAGTTCCCTACACCAGTACTCACATGTTGAAATCTAATGCCCAACGTGATGGTATTAGGAGATGGGGCATTTGGGAGGGGCTTAGGTCATGTGGGTACAGCCTCATGAATGGGATTAGTTCTGCTAGAAAAGAGACCCCAGAGAGCCCCCTCCACCCTTCAGCCTTGTGATGTTACAACAAAAAGATGGCCATGCAGGAAGGGGGACCTCACCAGACATTGAATCTCCATACTCCATGATCTACATACCCCAGCCCCCCAAACTCTGAGAAACACGTATTTGTTGTTTATATGCCACGCAGTTTACAGTACTTTTGATACAGCAGTCCACATGGACTACGACAGCTTGTAAGTCATACTACCTTCCTAGTCTACCCAGAGGGAGAAAATGAGTAACTCTAATTACTAGATGAGCTATACAGCCATCTTTCTATTTCTGTGTGTGTGTAAAGTTGTTACAGTTGAGAAATTGTAACTGTTTGCTAATCAACCAAGTTCATAAAGAATTTTTACACTGAACTACTAAGAGTGTTTGAAGTAAAATAACAAGGGTTTGCTTAAGCACATAGCAGGTTAAATAGTTATCTAGATATGGTTTAGAAAACTAATTATTAAAAAATCTTTTCACGTATTCATTCATTCAAGTATTTGACACATTTAAATTGTGCAGTTTCTGTAAGATGGTAACACGCTCTCTGCCTTAGAAACTGGAATCGTTTGGCAAAATTAACAAAGAATTTCAAAGTGGGATTATGACATCTAAACATGAATTGCCTATACTAACTTGCAGTTTAACGTTGGAGTAGTCACTCAACCTCAGTCAAATTCTGTAAAGTCTTTGTCTGTAAAGGAGACTGTCTGTAAGTACTGGCCGAGCACTTGGCAAATAGACCTTGGGAAGGAAATGATAGATTTGATTCTGTTGTCACTGTTAAACTGTCACTACTGTGCTGGCTTTTGTACATTAGCCTGTTCAAGTACATCTAGGAAGTGCCTCAGGCCTTACCTGCTAATTCAGTTCTCTGGTGTTTGTGCTACCAGAGCATAATGAATGAATGAGGCCTAAAGGTATTTGCATCACTATGAAGTATGTTAGAGCAGAATCCTTAACAAATATCATAGACCCAAGGAAATAAACTTCAGAAAATCATAGCCAATCTTCAAAATACATGAAAACCAGAAGCTGAAAATAGTATGCCAAGGAGAGTCTCACTGTCACACGAAAAGCATTGCTCTTTACAAGATTTAGATTATATAGAGAACATGTTAACTTATACAGTACACAAACTAGAAATACATGCCCAAGAATAGATTTTTTATGTAATAAATCTTAAGTCATATGTGTAATATGTACTAAAAATGTGTCCTATAAAGTCATATACATGTGGGTGTTGAATTTCTTGCAGGTAAAAAGAGCTGGCACGTCTGAACGACCCGGCTTCTCATTGATTATGCTAAATCGCTCTAAGAGCCTTTGCTGTCACGATAACAATACCATGAAAAATGTGTTCATCAAGTCTCTAGTTGAATAGGTTTGTAGGAGATACATTTTTTATTCAGCTTGCTGAAAGGACAAAGAAAAATGCATCATACCATTGTACCTTTCAGGTGAACACTACCTGCTTAGCCCACAGGGCGTGACGTCACCATGTCTACAGGATTGTTGTCATTTAAATTAAACCCACACTTTCAAAGGTACAGATTTCAATGAAGATACAGCTTGAACTAAAAAAAAAAATGTTTAAAATGTGTCATATCAGTAACTATGTTTAATAGTATTGTATGGAAATGCAAAAAAAATGATTTATAGGACAGGCTATAAATGCATAACAATAAAAACAAACATTTCCTTATCGGTTTGTTTACCATCCTGCCTCTGTACTTGAGGTCAGACATTGAAGTGCTTCAGAAGCTTTACCTGCTAGTTTCAGAAGATCCTCAAATGGTGGTATTTTATGAATAAATTGTGAGTCGGGGCCAAAAGAATCACTTTTGTTTGGGATAAAATGTAGAGAGGAAATTAAATGGCCACTTCCTCCTCATTCACACAAAGAGAAAGACAATGACAAATTTAAAGAAGAAAGAGTATGAGGATAAGGAAGGGTAAATGCTCTTAGAATTTTGAAGATTCTCATGTAGGAAGCTCTAAGCAAACATGTCAACTGCGGCAGGGGAATGTGGCCTGATTGGTCTGACTGCATCCTGGATAAATTTTTCAACCACCTTCTCACTGGCCCTGAATGATGTTCGTAGAATGAACAGCCTAGGCCAGCCATGCTTGAACTGCTTTATATGGAGTAACCTGTGCAGCTTTATGATTTGGATATAATTATTATCCGGTTTGCAAATGAGGAATGAGGCAGAAAATGATTAAGCAATTTCACTAAAGACAACAGCTAATAAGTGGCAGAGCTGGGACTTGTGCTTTTCATGCCCACAGCCTCCATCCATCTCTATTCACTATGCTGCACCAACCCCCAGTAAGCATGAATAAGTGTTAACGGATACCTACAGGTAAATGTATTTGTGCTGAATATCGGCCTTACAAAACTATTTTTAAATGAGATTCATTAATTAAAGAGATGATGTTATGGAAAGAATGATGTATAATAAGATATTACAGACTGGCTTCAACAACATAAATTTATTTTCTCACAGTTCTGTAAGCTAGAAGTCCAAGATCAACATGTTGGCAGGTTCAAGTTCTGCTGAGGCCTCTTTCCTTGGCTTGCAGACAGCCTTCTTGCTGTATCCTCACATGGACTTTTCCCTGTGCGCACTCATCCTGGTTTCTCTGTATGTCTAAAGGTCCTCTTTCTAGGAGAACACCAGTCATATTGGATTGGAGCCCACCCAAGACTGACCTCATTTAAACCCAATCACTTCATTAAAAGTTCTATCTTCAAACACATTCTGATGTGTGGGGCAGGCAGAGTGGTTAGAATTTTGTTACGGGAGAAAGTCAGTTTTTCCTGCTGTTGCAGTAAAGAATTACAGATCAGCAAGTCTATTGGCATGCAGAGTTTATTAGTGATAATTCTCATGGATGAGAACAGGCCTAGTGGAGGTGAGGGTAAAAGGCATAGACTTGGGGGGGCAAAAAGCCAGGGCCACACAAGCAAGGGTGACAAGAGCCTCAGGTCCTTTGTCCTGAGGACTTATATCACTGGAGGGATAAAGGGAGGGAGTTACATGTTGATTGGTGGACAGCTTCCCCCAGGGGGATGTGACTACCCAAACTTAGGTATATGTGGAGGGTTGTTAACCCGAATTCTTGTCTTGCTCCAAAGCACATTTGGTCATCTTGTTGTAAAACAGATATGTGACAGGAGGCAGTTAATTAAAGTTGAGCTAGTTACCCCAAGTTATTTATAGGCTCTTTCTGTAAGCACTAAGGACCTTCTTGTAAGATAGTGAGCAGAGGTAGACAATTAACCAAAATTGTTTTATGAGCTTTCTCTTTGGGCACTGTGGACTCCCTCCTCTTCCCCCTTCTAGACCTTGGGATGAATACATAGTTTCAAAGGCTTTCTTTCTCAGATAGTGGAAACCATGCATAGAATTTCAAGGGTTCCCCTCCTCCAGTACTATTATGGAGTTTCTTGTGATGTTGGAACACCTGGCAATATTTTCAGACCAGGCTCAGGGCTGCTGACTTAGTGGGTGAGACATGTCCTCTCCTCCTCTTCCTTGGTTTGCTATTGATCCTACACAACAGTTTCAACAAGTAAAACACAATTCAGTTCATATCAAATGCTAAAGTTAAGATTGTGATGTGAGTTCTTATCCTGGATTTGCAACTGTGGGACTTTGGTCAAATTGATTCCTCTCTGTTGGAGGGCACCTGCTACCTAAATACTGGAGATGTCTGGTTCCTGACTTTTTAAAAAGATTTATTTATTTATAGAGAAAGGGGAAGGGAGGGAGAAAGGGAGGGAGAAAGAGAGGGCGAGAAACATCAGTGTGTGGTTGCTTCTCACACACCCTGCACTGAGGCCCTGGCCTGTAACCCAGGCATGTGACCTGACTGGGAAACCGGTGACCCTTTTGTTTAAGGCCAGCACTCAAACCACTGAGCTCCATCAGTCAGGGCTGGTTCCTGACTTTCTAAATTTGCATCTTTAGCTTCTCTAATTCTGTGAACCAGCCTATCATTTACCTATGTACATAAGTTTATTTTTGGTTTGTTTTTCTTAAGGTAGCTAGAGTATTTTGGTGATTACAAACCAAGACTTCCAAATAGAACATTAGCTTTTTGTTCACAGCTCTGCTAGGCCTTTGATGTGTCAGTGAGTATGTCTGGTCTATCTAGTTGTATGTGGCAATGATGCCTGTATGCGTATTATAAGGGCTGCCACGAAGTCTGAACAGCATGCGTGTGTGAAGAGCTGAGCATGGTGCTTGTGAAGTACAAGTTAATTAGCAAATGTTCATTTTGTTTTCTTACTCTCCAGGCCCCACAGCTTTCATGCTTACTCTTCCATTGCCTTTGACCTTCCCACCTCTGTGTCAGAGTTTATCTCATTTATTTTTGGTCAATCATCATAAAAGCCACACAATTTGACATCTGTCTTCAGTAAGACTGAGGCTTTTAAAAATTCAGATGGTAAGAAGGCATTGCCTCACAAGTTCACTAACAAAGACATAATTCAGCATGGCTTCCTACATATTAAAATGTTAAGATTTAACAAAATTAAATTTTGTATCAGGCCTCCATGCTCTCCTAGCCCACTGACTCTGGCTTGAAACAGTTCTCCAGAACAGAGCTGCAGAGAGAGTCTCAGGGTCAGGTCACCCTGGGTCACACCCAGGTGGGAGGTTAGCAGAGTAGCAGCCCAGTTTACCAGTCTGACTCTGCTCACAACCAACAGTGGCTTTACATTATGTTTTTATGTTGATAACTTAGAAGAGATATATCTGAGACTAAATTATTTACTTATTTGAAAGTATTTTATAAAATAAATAATCATATAACACTTATTTATAATAGAAATTACTATATGTAATTTCATGTATTTATGTATATCGTTTATCCTCATTTTATCTCACTAAAAATTATAAATACTATATTAATCCCAAAGGAGTAATGCTACTGAAATAGAAGGAAAACCTAGAGGTATTAACCCCAGATATAAGAGAGGCAAATATATTATTGATACTGTATTTTGGTGAATAATATTAACATCTTCTTGTTGTATTTAGTTCTGTAAGCCAACAGTAGAGAGAGTGCATTAATGATAAGGGACAGTGTTATGGGCCCAGACTGTTCCCCAAATTAAAGGGCACTTATGGGAAAGGAGCTGACAGAACTGGAGCATGGAAAGAAGACTTTTCCAGGAAGACGGCTTCCAGTGGCCGCCAGGAGCACTGTCATTGTGACCTGTGAGTCTCCGGTCATGACTTCAGGCAATGGTCTAAAACAGCCTGAATTCATAAATCCAGATCCCAAGACAAACAGGTGCTGAGAACACCCAGGGAGGACAATGTGAACAAGGCTTCGGAAGCAATCTAAGTCAGGCAGAGTGGCTGGGTGCATTTTTGCTCAGTCCCTGATCAAAGTTTAGGACTGGCTCATAAAGCAGTTTGCAGGCAGCCCCGGCAGCTCCCAGGGTACCAGAGGTGACCTCAGAGCTGTGCTGTCACTGTGTGTTTGCAGATTGGAGGGACAGTGACAAAAGCAAGAAATCCAGATTGCCTCCAGGTAGGATGACTTCAGAGCCATAGAAGTCTTATGTTCTGGTAGTTTTGACATCTGCCAGATCTGGGGAAGAGGAACCAGGTAGGAGGAATAGAACTCTTGGTGGTCAGGAGTGTGAGAAAGAGTGGCAGCGACTTCAGGGATAGTGAGTCATGGTGATACCAGGGAAGATTAGAGAATGGGTGAACTGGTATGGTCAAGACATAGTCAAAATGCCTGCGCAATAGTGTGAAATGAATGGGAGCTCTAGAGTGTACATGGTTTTCAGCCTCAAAGGCCATTTTGGAACCAGAAAGGAGTTCTATGAACTATGATTACTACTACAGCTGCGGCCCCAGCACTGGTAGGAGCTCCGTGTGGCTGCGAGACTGAAGGCAGCCAGCAGGAGGAAGCCTCCAGCAAGAGATAAGCCCCGTGGACTCAGGAGCTTTGGGAGTTTCAAACTGGAGCTGAACTGAGCTGGGCTCAAAGGACAGAAGGGAATTTGGATGTGTACACTCTATGCAAATGAATCCCTTTCAAATGCTTTGTGTACTTGTATTCTTTTTATTTTTATAGAGCCCTGGAAATGAAGCCTAAAAAAATACACTTGGGGAAGGTTCTGCTTACACCCCACCAGGGTACTGGGACAGGAGAGATGGCACGTGGGAGAATGGGGGAGGAAGAGAAGTAGTCATGAATTTTTACTTAAATGTATAATTTCAAGTCAGTTTTTCCCACATGCATGTATTGATTTTTTTTTTTTTTTTTTAGTTTGAAAGACAGTCTGTTCTTCTATGCACAAACACTGTCTAATATAGGTGGGACAAAATTAGGTTTATAGCTGTTTGTATGTGAAACACAGATAATTCTTATATTATTATATTATCTGTAACATATTATATTATAGAAACTGTATTGTGTTCAATCTTGAGACTAACCTAAGAAATGCCAAGCTCTTATCCTGGTAAAAGCCAACACTGTTGCCAAAATTCACAGAACCTGTGATTTGTGATCAAGCAGATTTACATAGAATTTATAACAGTGTGTGTTGATACACTATAGAGTATTTGTATAATACTGTAGAAGTATGATTATTAATTATAAAAGAATTTCACTGAAGAAAACTGACAATTTTCAGCTGCTTATAGTATTAAGTAGTATGACCAGATTATTTTTTATTTTAAAAAGATTGTCATTAATTTTAAGGAGTGTTTGAAAGCATGAAGAAATTGTCATGTAGATTTGACCCAGTGTTAGGTCTTCAACTTTTTTCAGTAAATCCTGCCTAAATAACCTCTAACATTTTTAGCCAATTGTGGGAGACCCCCACATAAATGCATTTGAATGCTTTCGTGACTGTGTGAAATGAATCACTGATGATTTATGAGAGAGACAGTCCTATCATTAACTTTGATATGATGGAAGTAATTCGATTATCTGATGGTTCTGTTGCTCATTCCATTTTTGAACATGAATATTTAAACTATTAGAAGGGCACAATAATTTCAAAGAAAAAATTGATCAGTATTTCAAAAGAATATGGTATTTCACAGTTCCTATTAACTTGAGCTCTGGAATGTCAAATTGTACTTTTTAAAAAAAGCATAGTAAGAAAAGTGATGGAAAATACCTTTAAATAAAAATATTTAAATTGGGTTTATGTCCATTTTATCTCTAGTTATGAGATAAAATTCCTATTTGTTGAAAAAAATAAATCATTCGTTGAAAGGTATTGTTCAACATGTTTTCCAAGAAATAGCATAGAATATCTAGAGTCATTTATAATAGATGTAGTGTTGTTCCCTTAAAGTTAATTCAAATTGGTAAAGATGAGCTTTTCTTTAGCTCATTGTCAACCTGAAGTACTTTTCCATCATCATCTTTTAACATATTAGGAATGGATGTTATTCTGAGTATATTAAAAAAAACAAACAAACTTGTGACCAGTTGTATTCCTTTTTGTATATCAGCAGCAGGAAATGGCTAACTCTTGAAGTCCTTCCCTTTAGACTTGAAATTAAATAATAACCAACATTGTTATTCCTCACAACCATTTCCCAAATTAGCAAATACTCAAGAATGGTATCAATAATACACCGTATTAGGTCCCTTCATTTTCTTCTTGTCTTCACTTTAACATATTCCAAGGCATGTACTGTTTTGTTAGTTTTAAGGGGAACAAACTTCAGAGGAAATGGTGCTGGGCTGGGTGGAGGAAGAAAAAGTAGCAAAGCCAGGAGTGTAACTACAATCCAAATACATGCCTGCCGGCACTCACAGCAGGCCCTGAACACGTAGAGACGGTTTCTTGTCCGTGAGCATATCACATAAGTTAGACAAAAGTAACACTTTTCTTTCTGACACATTTACAAAGTTCTAGGGGAATCAGTTCCCCAAAATAATAACAGATAATACATATATAGTGAAGAGCTAGCCTAATTTTGAATAGCAGCATATTGACTGAACACTATAAAGCTGAAGACTAAAGGAACTATGCAAAATTCTGTACTTTAGAAACTAAATTTGTTTCTTCCAGGGTTATGATTTGGCAAGTCTGTAGCCATTTAATGTTTAGCAACTATAGTTTATAACTGCTTTATAAACTATACTTTGTAGCTAGGATTAAACAAATTAGTGACTATGTTGTATATATATTGAGAGCCAGGCATTTTACTCTCAGGGAAAGATGTTACAAATAAGAAAAAGAAGAATAGACTGAACCTCGAAGAAGAATTGACTGGTGCCAATTTAGAATCAGAGCTATCAGTTTGGGTTCTCGTATATAAATATATAGACATAGAAATAAATATTAATGCACATATACATGTAGTATGTTGGCTGAGATTGCTCAGAAGCAATTGTATCCCAGGAGCAATGAACATACCTAACACTCAGAATGAGCTGTTAATCTAATAAGAGGAACCAGGGCTTCTTAGATCAGTGACTGGTTCCTGGTTGAAGCACAAAACACAAAATGAGCTCAGAATATTTTATAGTGCCAGAATTTTTTTTTTTAATGCTCAAGAAAAGATCTGGAAAGGTTAGAAGAACAGACAAGTGAAGCTGAAGAAGCTCCTAATGGCCAAAGCTAAGTAATTTCAGCAGCAAAATAAATAATAATATGATTAAATATCCATTAATAATCAATATAAGAATATGTAATTAATATAATAGATTAATAATTAAAGTACATAAATGCACAACAATTTTCCCATAAAGGATTCCAAATAAATATAGACAAATTAAATTAAAAACCATTTAAAATAATTATTAAACTAAAAGCCGCAATACTTCTTGTAGGCAAAATTTACTGATGAATAATGAAATTCGTTTGAAGACAAAAAGGATGTTTGTATAGTTTTAACATATATCCCCTCAAAATATTTCTCTATTTCAAAGTGAATAATAGTAGCTTTACAGGGAGAAAAACCAACAGACATCACATTAACGATGTGATCGAGGTTTAAAGGGGGGCATCAACCTCACTTTCACGGGGGGCCACATCAGCCTTGCAGCTGCTTTCCAAGGGCCGAAATAGTTTTAGGACTGTATAAATGTAACTACTCCTTAACAGTTACGGAGTTGAAATTACATTCAGGCCTTTGAAGGCAACCACGAGGCTGATGTGGCCCCCGGTGAAAATGAGTGTGACACCCCTGTTTTACAGGAACTGTAATAAGTGATAGCAACATCACGTGCCCCTGATGTGATGTGCTGAGAAGGACACAGTGCACCTCTGTGGTGTCCTTAGCAAAACTGCATGAACTCAATGTAATCATCTGAAAACATCATGTAGAGCACAACTAGGATCCCAACCTTGAAATAACTACCCAATCTCATCAAAAAAGCCAAAATCATGAAATGCAATAGGGACTGAAGAGCTATCTCAGATTGGAAGAAAACTGAAAAAACGTAAGAATAACATTCAACGTAGAGTCCTGGATTTAATTCTAAAGTAGAAAAAGAGAAATTTGAGAAAATCAGTCTCTAGTTTAGTTAATAGTATTATAGCAATGGTAACTTTCTGGCTTCAAGAATTATACTGTGGTTATTTATGTGTTCAGCCTTACAGAAAGTCGTTATAGGACTACATGAACTTTCTCTGCTACTTTTGTAACTTTCTCTAAATCTAAAATTATTTCCAAATTAAAAGTTAAAAAAAATGTTTTAGTCCTCCAACTATAAGAAAGGTAATATTCTTATCCTCATTTTTCAGGGGAAAAAACTGAAGAACACAGAGATTAATAAACTCCCTAAAATCCCCAAATTAGAAATTAGCAGAGCCAGATCTCAAGTTCAAGATCATAGCCATTGTGATTTTATGTGATCTGAGGTCCAGCTAATTCAGAAATAATTATACTTGCTCCTAATTCTGCTTTGACATTTGTTATGGTGCTACACCGTTACATAAAACATGACTCGGGAAAAAGAAAGTTATTTTATAACACTTGATGCTAAGTGATGTAAGAAAACTTAATTCTCCTGTAGTAATTTTAACCAAATGTCAAACCATGAACTATTAAGTGGTATTTTACAAAATAACTAAATGAGAATATTTGTATTCAAACATGAAAATGCATCCATAGGGCTTCTGTGCTGCCTTACTTAAAAAAAAAATAAAATATATAATGAAAGACAGTTACTAATGCAATAATGTTGCTAAAATGAGATGAAAAGTTGCAAATAATGTATTTTATTACATTCAAAGAAGGCTTTGGATGGCTGCACTCTGCTTCTGAATTTGTTATAGAGAATTAGTAGTTTAGGCCTCTGATAAAAAAAGGTCATTTTTATAGTTAGAAAATAGATTTTTTAAGGGTTAATTATTTTGAGGAATGCAGGAATCTTTACTACTTCACTCATGTATGATCAACAATCAGAAACAGCCTAAGTGGAGGGAAAAATGTATTATGTGATTGATTTCTTCTGTTTAATATTATTTGTAATTAGAATGTAAATTTGATAATGTTATCATTTCAGCCTAAAGAAGTATAATTCTCTATTAAATTACAAACTAGATGAATGTGTGTTAATTATGTGAAAGGACATTATTATAATTAAAGAAAATAAGATGAGATTTAAGTTAAATTAGAGATGAATATATACAGATTACAAATATTTAAACTAGAATGAAATAATCTTTTTCCTAGATGACATGGCATCCAAACCATTAAGGTCAGTTCTGATCTGGAGTCAAATATTTAATAAATATATTAAATTCTGTGGTGCTGACATACCTAAGACCTGAAAAATATTGAAGTAAAAATAACTATCAATAAATATGAATTATTACATATGTATTATATGTGCACTATATATATGTATTATATATATGTTTACATATGTGTATATATGTAAAAGATGAAGGGTAGTATGAAAAATATTCTTTTGTTATTATTTTGTTTTGTTACAGCTTAATATATAATTTATGGCTACCACTACTTTCTGCTCTTCAAACACTATGGGAAAATGCTTTCTGGATACGGTTAAGGCTTCCTGAGAAGTACTTGTAACAAAAGCTTTTCCATGTAATGGTTTAAAAAAAAGTAAATAGAATTTATGTCTGTCCTGGGCCCAATTAAACTTCCATTCAAACTTGCCCTGACCAGAAAATAAATTGCCTATGGATTCTGAATAAGGGCTTTTACACACTTGGAGAAAAAAAAAGTACATTTGTGGAAAACTATGATTTATGAAAGTATTGATTTCTTTGTTAAATAATGAATTAGATGTCCTACCACAATATTATTTATCAAACTTTTTTGTCATATAATTAAATTGTCACATAATGGATGGTGCCCATACAGATTCATTAAATATTAAAAACTACATGTGACACTACTCACCTTATCTTTGGCTAACAACACATTTCCTCTGTTCTTTTCCATTAAGGTCAATAATGGTGGCCACCATCCTTACTTATCAGAGCTTGTAGCCAGTGCTTGCCAAGGCCATGAACACATTCCCTTAGCTGTCACTGGAAAACCCTGCTATGTGTGGACTGAAGCTATCAATATATCAAAAGCAAGTGGCATGAAAAACATTCCATTCAATTCAAGCCAGTCAGACAAATGAGGATAAAGGACAAATGCGTATAAACAAAGAAACTTGGACATATTAAAATTAGATTTGCATCTGACCAGCCCCAACCATCTTGATTACCCTTGATTATTCCCTGAAAACTCAGTTACAGATCTGTCTTGTGCTGGGCCCTCAGGGTTTTCTCTGTGTCTGGCCCTCCATATATTACAACAACAACTGCCACCCACAAAGTGTCACCAGCTGTGTGAATGCATTTCTGCCTTCCCCTGGTCACTAACCCTTATTCCCACTTGTACTGACCTTCCCTTAGGACTAACTTGAAGTCTTCATCATAATTAATAGTTCTGATAGCCATATAATCCATCTCCAACCCCTCCAACCTCACAAGTGTAATGGATTCTTATTTCTCTGCACTTTCCATCCAACAGCTGACATTGCTTTGAAACGAAATTTCTGTATCAACCACATTCACAGCTGTATTGGGCCTTTGTGCATGGACTAGAAGATGTTGGGGCAGTTAATATGAAAAGTTACATGAGTTGTGTGCTTACTGTATATAAGGCATTTTACTAAACGTTTTGCATGCAGCATCTTAGTCAATGATTATGACAACCTAATAAAAAGAGTACTTAGCATTTACTTATTTTATATTCAAGGAATCTGCAGATTAAAGAGGTTTAATGATACTCCAAGATTACAGTCCCAAGAAATGGCAGTGACAATTCAAAACTCAAATAAGCCTGACTTCAGAATTTGTCTCCAGCTCAGGTTCCACTGCTTCTCAATGAGCAGGTACAAGGAAAGGCTAAAGGTCACAGGCAGTTCTTAGTCAGAAATCTTCCTAAGTAGTTTGTAGTGTATTTTTAAATTCAATGGTATTATAATTATGAAGGTTCTCTGCTGCTATTTTAACATTTTAAATCTTCCTTTTTTATAAAGAATATGAGGAATTTCAAAAAGTTCATATCCCATAATACTTCCCTTGAGAATCTGAACCTTTTTATTATTGGTGAGTTGGCAACAAATAAGGACATTATCTTCCAAGGAACACAAACCAAGTGAACTTCAGGTCTTAGGCTCAGCTGAATGGGCACCCTTCTCTGAAGAGACCGTTCTTCAACATACTGCAAAGAGGCTTTTCTTCAAATAACAAAGGATGTCTACATTTTTAAAAGCCTCCTTGGGGAATTAGACATGAGTGAGACAGTCCTTTATAATTAAAATTCGTTTCATTCAACATGAAAATAGAAGTGCCATAAGGAACATAATGTAAGAATTCTCAGCAGAGAGAGAAGGAGGAAGGGGGGAGAGAGCAGACTATTACCTGGATTTCAGGATGGACTTCATTGAAGCACTAGAGAACAAGAGATAGTAGTTGAAGAAGGAGACCAACTACACACCTTCAATAAATTTATGGATTAAATGAATGGGTAAAATAATGAGGAAATTTGACTTTATAGATAAGAAGAGAGCAATTCGTGAAAACAGAAAAAGGCTTAAAATCCCATTCAGTAGTGACTACAATATTGGTTTTCATTCATTCCTTCATTTATGTATAAATCACACACTGTGTACCCAGAACTGTGCATGGTGTAGGGAAGAAGAGAAGAGAAAGGGACACTGTGCACTGGCTGTAATTACAACAGTTGGATGGGAAGTGTACTCAGTGCTTGGGAGGGGAAAGTAAGTTGGGCCTGGGTCACAAAGGGTCTGAAGTGCTTGGCTAAGGGCTTTGGACTCTATTCCTATGGGGACTAAGATCCCGTGGATTCTTTAAAGAGAATAATGAAATGATTAGTCTAGAGTAGATGTGTATACGAGGTTAAAGAGGAGCTATAATGGACGAGAAGTCCCCATCAATATGGAGGTGCCTTTGTAGTTCTGAGGAAACCTGAGTTTCTGAGCCACAAAAGAAAATGCTAAACAGAGAGGATTACTTACCTATGAAATAGTGCCCAGGAAAGAGGCCAGTGCTGACGGGGAGAAAAGGTGCTGGAAAAGTTGCTGGGGGATTGCTTGCAGAAATTTCAGATTTTCTGAGGTTATAGCATGGATGGCCCATTGGTTGGTCAGGCTTGTGGTTAAAGCACAGGCATTGTAGTCAAACAACCAGGGTAAGAGTCTCAGCGCCTCCACTTACCTGCTTCAGAACTGCTGACCAATAAGCTACTCGTGTGAGCCTCAGTCCTCTCACTTGTAAAATGTGAATAAGATTAATATCATGTACTTCTTGGAGACAGTGCAAGGATTAAAGATGAGTATGCAAGTAAAGCATTGAGCACCATGCTGGACACAGTAAATGCTGAATAAATGCCAATAGGGCTCCATGACCTACATGTAGGCACATCAATACGAGCTCAGTAGGGGCCGCTCTGAAAGTTATGAACTGACTATAAACGACAGCTGCCTAAGTCAGGATCCAATCAGTATACAATAATAACAGCAAATGACTGGACAGAGAGACTTTAAGTAATTATTAGACAATTGTTGACTGGGTGACTAAAAAGAGATGAAAAAACATGAAGTGACTGCAGTTAGCAATTCAGCATGCCATTACTACCCTAAGCTTGGGGGCACAAAGAAAAGGGGCAGGAGTTACTAGAATTTAGATGCTTTCAAAGCTGGAACTCTGACCTCAGAGAAGGGGGCACTGCTTGCCTTGTTCTTGTGATTCTGAGGTCAGAGTGGGGATCCCATGGGGTTGGGACTCAGGCCTGTGTGGAAGGTGAACTACCAGGAGGGTGGGTGACAGTGTCTGGGGGTGGGGAGGGTATGATATAGCTGACTCTGAGAGTGTAAGGGAAATGTACAACCTGGACTCAGCTGCTGCCTTGGCAAGGATTACTGCTGCTCAGGTGAAGAAACTCAGAAATCATAAGAAACAAGATTGCTGCTTCCTCCTCCAGCCTTCCTGTTTCCCACTAGTGCCCCTTACTGGCAGAACTTATCAGAGAATGGTGGGCAAAGAGATGTGGCTAGCACAGTGCAATTCGAACATCTCAAAGCAGAGTATAGAAAAGTGAGTCTGGAGCTGAGAGAAAATAGCTTACAAACTGGAATAAAGGCATAACTGTAAAAGTGGATAACATTTAAAAATATACCAAAAACACCTTCTTAACTACATGGGTGATTTGGGAGGAATTTTAGTATGATTAGGGCTATGGTGACAGAGCCTTCTATGATTTGGACCTTGGTTGTATTTTTGGTTTATAAGTGGGATATGCAGTGAACACAATTTGGGGAATCAGGAATGCAGGAGGAGAGGAGAGGAGCCTTGTCTGGGGAGGGGATGAGGCAGATAAACAAGGGAGCCTGGGTGGCAATTGTCACAGCGTGAGAGATTTGAGGAAAGAAGATACAGGTAAAGGTTAGACAAAAAGATTCTTTTCTGTGGGTTGTGATAAAAATGTGAAGTAAGAAAATGTTTTCATAAATATTTTCAGAATAGATTTATGAATGTGTTTTTATTTATTTACTTATGACATTAATACCAAGGAGGAATCTGGGTTACAGTAAAGCCAGCCGTGAGAGACACAGTCACATTAAGGTTAAATATGATTGTATTAAAAACATATTTGAGTACCGGCACTATGGAAAATAGCATGGTAGTTCCTCATAAAAAAATTAAGAATCCAAGAACCATAAGACCTAGCAATCCCTCTCTGGATATCTAGCTGAAAAACTCAAAAACATTTATTCACAAAGACATAGGCACCCCTGTGTTGACTGCAGCATCATTCACAGTGGCCAAGACACAGAGACAACCGAAGTGTCCTTCAGTACAGGATTGGATAAGGAAGGTGCGGTACATATATGCCATGGACTACTTAGTCACAAGAAAAGATGAAATACTGCCATTTACGACAACGTGGATGGGCCTCAAGAACATTATGCTAACAGAAGTAAGGCAGTCAGAAAAAACTAAGAACCATATGATTTCACTCGTGTGTTGGATATAAAACTGAAACTCACAGATGCAGATAACAGTATGGTAGTTACCAGAGTTAAGGGGTGGGGTGTAGCAAAGATAAATGGGACCAAATATACGCTAATGGAAGATAATTTGACTTTGGGTGGTAGGCATAAAATGTAACATATAGATCATGTATCATAGGATTGTATACTTGAAACAGTGTCACCCCAATAAATTTAATAAAAAATAAAATAAAATAAAATAGCTTTACCAGCTTTGAGAAAATAGTTCATAAACTGTATCCCAGATCAGTCAACAATATGAAAAAAGAATCTGAGGTTAATGGATTTTGAAAATATATGGCAATAACATGATTTTGGGATATTGGTATTATTCATTGCTTATTTCTGTAATTCATTGTTATCTATTAAAATAAATTAAGTAAATGACCATTTTTATTAAAAATATTAGTATTAAATGACCTATGCATAAAAATTATTTTTGAAAAACATATATAAAATTTGTGAAAGTGAATAGCTCTCAGAGTTAGGAGTCTCATTTTTTTTTTAAGTAGGAAAAGTAATGGGACAGATAAAAATAAAAAATAGGAGATATGGCTCCTATAATACCACAATAACAAACTGGTCAAAGCAAACCCATTAGTAATAATAACACCAAGAATGCAAACACATTGAGACCTACTGCTTGTCATATCACATGTTATGTCATTTATGCCCTTTTAAGAACTTATAATTTAAAATATTAATATTTCCTTGAACAAATAAGAGTCTTCAGGTAGCTAATTAGGTAGCTAATTTACATTTATTTAATAAGCAAACACTTATTATCTGATATATTTCATCTCCTCATCCCATCTATCCATTTACACATTCTCATTCCCAGAAAACATAAACATATTTGGAAGAAAATTAAGATTTATTTTTAGAAGCATGCTAGGGAAACAAAGAAAACAGGAAAACAAAAAGCAATGTAAAATATAAAGTAAAAAAATAATCCTATTAAAATACATATTAGACATAAAGTTTCCTAATGCAGTGACCACCTGTCTGGTCTGTGTCTCACGCCGTTAAAGACAGAACACTGCACCAACTTAGAAGCCACCATCGGTGACAATCTTCCCAACCCATACCATTTCCTCTCCTCAGAGCTAACTACCAATCTCCTTTCTGTTTATCATTCTTCCTCTACAGTTTTACTGTATGCATTTATAATCCTACAAATTGAGTTTTCTGTTTTACTTTGACTTTTTTCAATGCTGAATGCTTACCAGGAAATGAATTCATTCTCATGCTCTCTCTCTCTCTCCCTCTCTTTCTCTCTCTCCCCCGTCCTGAAGGAAATATGTTTCTACTCCTAGTGAAGTGATTCCAAGCTCTGTTTGCTGATAATTAACAGGTTGAAGTACTTGACAATTTTGCAACATGAAGGTACAAGCAAGTAGCAGTTATTTCCAAGCCATCACATTTTTGCTTCCAAATATTCTGGGTTTCTTTTTTACCACAAACATACAAGCATGGGGCTTAGAGAGATGGCTTCAAACTGTGTCTATGCAGAATTCTGGAGTAGAAATAGCTACCAAAATTGCAAGCATTTTTCAAGCTCTAAAACTGCTTGGATACAGCCTAAGATCAGCATAGCATGATCAATTGGAGTAATATTGTTTTTGAGCACTTAGATAATTTTAAATTTCAACAAAATACAGAAAATGACTCAACCCTAAGACTTTAATAATGGCTAGAATGTAGTAAAAACATGCACATTAACTTGATCATAAATGTAGCGGTTAAAATGCTTCTTTATACAAAATTAATCTGTAATTTTTTTGTATATTTCCACCCTTACAAATTCTAAATCAATTTTATTAGTCAGAAACCTTACACTGCTTGCAGGAGTCACTCAAATGGCTTATATGTTTATGGGAGAGGAGGGGTTAGACATTCACAGAACTGATAGTCTAAAAATATGATGGTTTTCACCATAGATGCAAACTCAAGTACACAAAATATGAGGAATCTATATCCCTTCAACTCCCAGGTCAACTTCTCTGTCATCTACAAAAAGGGCTTTTCCACATGGTGGCTGTGATGGTCCCTAGGACCTCTAGGGTTCCTGTTCTAAGATCCTCAGGGTAAAGAACTCTGCTATCCCAATAATTCTGCAACAGATCCAGGAAGGTCCTCTTTGGGTGGAATGCCCATTGTTGAACTATTGTACTTGCTATGAAGTGCTCTTGTTGGCCCGGCCAGGCTCGTGTGCCCACTTCCTAGGGGACTCTGTGTTTCAAGAGAGCAGTCTTTTATGTTTTTGCACACTCACAGTTTAGCATAAATAAATTACTTAATATATATTTGTTGAGTGGATTGCTTAATTTCTTTAGGTGACTAGTAAATCAACATATATTTAAAGAGTGGCCTTCTGGTCTTAATGGTAAGCTATTATTGTTTGAATTTGATAGTTTTTATGAAAACATTGAAAAATTGCAAGAAGAAAGTGAAATAGTATTTGCATAATTAAAGGCAAAGCTAGTTGCACTTGAAAAAATGTGCAAGGTCATGTTTTTCTTTATAAATTCTTTATTGATCATCTTTCTGCCTCCCTTTAGCTACTCTGGGACCACTCACAAATTCACTGGTCCCCATTGTTACCAGTTCTCAACTTTCCACCTCCTTCACTGGAGAACTGCAGTCTCTCAAACTGTTCTTTGATCTCAACCAGCACCATCCTCTGCCAAGTGCAGTTCCTCACAGACTTTTCTGGAGGAAACATTTCTGCTACCTTTGTTACCAGGAGAAATAGGCTTTCCTTCAGTGTCCTGGGAAAATAGTTACAGGGACATACGTGTAGGAAATTAAATGATAGTGGCAAGATTTATTAGAGTGAATAGTGACAGGTGACAATACACTTTCGGAGAGACAGAGAGAATGGGCAGGCTGTAGAGGAGTGGCTGCCCAGAGATCCTTGCTAAGTTCCATGTATTTCCTGGGGTTCAGAAAAGAACAGGTTTTCTTTCAAACTATCAAACCTCTTTCCTGGCATTTCTGGGGTTTATGCCCTCCTCTAATCTGATTCTTTTTGCAGACTTTCCCAGGCTAGTGCCCTTCTGCCTTGTGGTCACCATTTTGCCCTCACCATTTTCCCTCCCACCCCTACCTGTGTTAATCCCAGGAAAAGGTGCCAGGTACCCCCTGAAGTTGCTGCAAGGTTATCTTTCTTGCCCAGTCCGCTAGGCAGAACGATGTATCCAGAATGACGCTGGTCACTCCCCAGGGTAACTCTAAAACTGCTCTTTCCTGACTAAATCGGGTTTAACCAGAACCCCCTTCCCTTTCGTTAATAACTAACAGCCTCTGACACCTTTGTCTTACCAAGAGGAGAGTGACGTTCTCTGTTGGATTTCTCATAGCCCAGCAGCAAATGAATTGAGTACAGCAATGAAAAAATAGGGGCCTAGATGGAACGTCAAAAGCAGCTATATTTCCAACAAATTGGCTATTAGCAGAAGGCTATGCTCTCATTAGGAGACCATAGGCTAACTCAGAATTACCAGCCAGTCATGATTTTATCTTTCTCTGAACAATTTCAGTCACTTCTATCAGAGATACTAGCTGTACCCACAAATGAGGTGGGTAATTAAAATTATATTATGTACCATTATCTGAAGGTTATTATGTATTAAGCATCTGCATTGTTAAATTTTGTATTTGCATTGTTAAATTTCTATGACAAGATAGTTAGTAGGCATTATCAATCCCACCTCACAGATGCAGAAGCTGTGCTGAGATGTTGCCCAATTTGCATGAATTCACTCAGCTTTGAGGGAAGAGCTGACATTTGATCCAGCTCTCTGCACACCAGGTCCCATGCTCTTCATCTTTGTACCATACTGTGTGCCTTGTATTCAGATGAACTTTTCTTTTTGATAAACATTTTCAACATAATACTTGATAAATATGAAAGAATGCATTAAATTCAATTTAACAGTATAAGATATATATGCCTAAATTTATATCTTTATGTTTAAACTTTGATATTTTAGTTCTTTTTTGTGTTTTTTATCCCAACTTTTCTGCAAACATTGAAATTTATATGTATGAGATCCCAGATAATGAGCTGAGTCAGCATCCTGGAAAACACAGTAGAAAGTCATGGCTTTGGTGGGAAAAGATGCCCCGGGCATAAAATTACTACTAGAAAGCTCAATGATGCTTATAAAATAAGGAGTAGTGCCATTAACAAGATAGTGAAGGGTTCTAGCTTTTTGTTTCTTTTTATTTCTAGCATTGTTCTTCTGTTTTTCGGCATTTTCTATATTTGAGACCTATAAAGTAGTTCCATGTAATGACCACATTGACTGGAAGGGTATTCAGGAGACATTTACACACTATTACATATTTTCTGAGGTTACTTGAGAGGCTCCATTTCAGAACCCAATAGCCAAAAAAAGCTACTTCTAGTGACAATGTTTTGTTTTGTTTGTTTGTTTTTTACATAAAACACCAATAATACCAAACTTGTAAACCCACGTAACTTACTCCTATCTCTTAGAATGTTGTTATAGGAATATCATTTGTCCGTATTATCTCAAAATACATACTTTATAAATTCCATGTATTCTATTCTCTTAAGAAAATACTATTATAGGAATTCTCACCTACTTACAATTAAATAATAACATCATGTTCTTGTTATATTAGTTTACATTTTTAAATTAATTTTTAATGAATTTTGTAAAGCATGCTTCATATGCATTTTTTAAATTTTATTTTAATATATAGTTACTTAGGATTTGCAGGGTTTTTTATGCGAGGTTATTTATTTATTTATTTATTTATTTATTTATTTATTTATTTATTTATTTCCACCCCTACCGTGAAGGTTTTTTAAATGTTTAGTGAATTCTGCCATTTACCAAATTACTTAAGTCACTTAAAAGAGTCAAAATAAAGATTTGTCATTAAAAAATACTTCCTAAAATGAAATGGTGGAAACCTGCTTGCTGATTCTTTTATCTAATTATGCTGGTTTTTAATATTATATGCACTCACATCATTGGTGAAACTGCACATTTCATAACTAAATATAAAAAGTAAGGTGTGCACAAAGATATGCTAATAACTCCACTAAACTTTTCCCTTTATATGAAAATTAGAGCCCAGATGTTGCATCATTTGCAAATCTTGCAATTAAATCATTTTATAACTTTAGTTATGCAAAGGAGCAGCAGACTGGAAAATGGGTAAAATTGCTTGGCCAGGATATTGCCATGGCAACATACTGACCTCCATTCAATTAGTTAACACTGAAGATTCAGCTATTAATTATAGTGGTCAAAAGTGGATATCATCTGGATCTCCTCTTACCTTTTTAATATGGACATTTTTCACTCACCATAAATCTCTGACTTTTAGAGGCAAGGTTCCCAAACTGAAGCATTAAAAGTGATACTGCTTAAGTACTGATGGAAGTGAGGGTCAGGAAAAGAATCTCATTAATCAGCCATATTCAGGATAGTTTTTCAACTTTCCATAATCTAAGCACTCTGTCAAGCAAGCTTCAAAGTGAGTATTCATTGCTGCTCATTTTTCTCACTGAACACTTTGCATTGTGTGTGTCAGCAATTCCCTCTTGCTGGAGAAAGTCAATGTTAATTAGGGCCACAGTCATTACCAGGAGGCCTCTGAAATAGATAGATGCTCCATTTTTGGTTGAATTTCATATTTTCCAGGAAAAAAGTTATTATTTTCTTGGCAGAATATAAAAGAAGACTTTTGAGTTAATTATGGAGGTACTTAACAAATGATGAAAAAATTTCCATTTGTATTTTAAGACTTAAACATAAGAATCCTGTATTTCAGGGGTATCAAACTCATTTTTACCCGGGGCCACATCAGCCTCACGGTTGCCTTCAAAGGGCTGAATGTAATTTTAGTACTGTGTAAATGTAACTACTCCTTAACAGTTAAGCGAGCACTCAGTGCTGCCACCACATAGAAACAAAGTGTTGGGCCAGATAAAAGAAGGTGGAGGGCCGGATTCGGCCCTCAGGCCTTGTGTTTGCTACCTGTGCTATATTTAATGAAGTTAGAACATACTGTTGTTACAGAACATGTTATTTTTAGACACTGCATGCACAGTCCTAAAATAATAAACACTCTTCAGGCACACAGGAGTGCTGAGATTAACAGGCCACTGTAACACATCCACATTGCGCTGCTCAGGACTTCTTTATTCAACAAATATCTCCTAACTCTCAGTCACGTGCAAGGCACTGTTAAGTGTGTTGATGATGCAGTGATGTTCAGGTGTGCTAAGATCCCTGCTCAGTTGGAAGAAGATAGAAGATCATCAAATGAAAGGAAATATCAATAAATAAGAAGTGCTATGCCAAGGAATAGAACGCAGCTAAAGTATTACCTGGTATCCATTTTAGATAGTGATAATAATAGTGTTAGTTATGTAGGCAAGGGTAAGCAAATACATTCAGAAAAGATTTCCTGAATATAATTATTTTTATTCCAAAATTAAAGTTAAAATAACAGAGATACTTAATATTCACTTGATTTCACACAGATGCCTATACAAGAATGTTAGACAGTTCAGGTAAATAAATTCCTTGGGCTAAAGATCAAAATCAGGATTTCTGACCTTTTTTTTTTTTCTATTATAAACAGCATGGTCATAGATATTTTTGTTGCACATGTAAAAAATTTCTCATATTATCATTTCCAGGAGTGGAATTATTAGGTTTTACCATAAGAGAATACTCAAAATCCCTAAATGTAAACAAGAGAATGAAGAGTTTAACTGTAGTTTAGTCCACAATGAAATATGATATATTCAGTAACTACAGCTAACTGTAAGCAATCATTGATAATCTTCATACAAAGTAGAATGAAAAAAAATCAGAACCTGCAAAACTACATGCTAGTTGTTATAAATATAAATTCTTTTGTAGAAAATAACATTATTTTGAATATATACATAAATATATGGTATGTTGATATTTTTCCCTTAAGGAAAGACTAATGATAAAATTGGGGATATTAGTTATTGGTGAAAGCAAACAAGGGGTAAATAGAGAGCAATAGACCCATATAAGTGTTTGATAATCGAGTTTTTGAGTTGGATATGAGTTCATAGTTACTCACTACTTTTTAAAAAATGATGAAGGAAAAAGAAAGAAAAAAGCCAAAAGAGAGGAAGGAAGGGAATAAGGAAAGAAGGGAGGGAAGGAGACATGGAACAATTATGATAATATGTCATGAACCAAAGTTTATTATTGCTGCATATATTTAAAGATAAATATCTTTAAAAATAAAATTGTATTATATGATACTATTACATCTTTATAAAAGTTACTTGGTTTAAATATAAACAGAATAATTTCTTAGAAATTTTGGTTTAACTATGGCATATTATTTTTGCTTTGGATATAAAAATTGTTGATACAACTCTCTTAATACCAGTTGATTTGATTATTAAACAACTCTTCCATGTAGTCAGCTCAATTTTAAATATAGTAAGCAAAAAGAGCTAAGAGCAAATAATAAAACCTAGTAAAATGGATATTATAAGCTAATTGTGGCACTTTTATCAAGACATTTTTGATTAAAAGTAGAAGTCCTAGACTTGTTACTTTGTGCTCAGTGTCTCATTTTTCATAGTAGCTGAAATTGCACTGTGGCTGTCAGTAGCTAAAAGTTCTATGTTTAGAGGCGAGGTCAAAGTTGATTAAAATTGGTATGACAATATTTGCCATATTGTGTTCCCATCAAAACACTATTATACTGTTTGTTCCTGGGAATGTAATTAGTACTCATAGCTTTTATGTCTCTCAAAACAAAAATAAAACCAAAACCAAAAATAAAGCAAAACAAAGCT
Organism: Tonatia bakeri; assembly: GCA_004024845.1. Lineage (NCBI taxonomy): Eukaryota > Metazoa > Chordata > Mammalia > Chiroptera > Phyllostomidae > Tonatia > Tonatia bakeri. Next base: position 133,603 of record PVIA01004153.1, read on the forward strand.
CTCAAAAAAATACCACATGGACTTCCAGTCAAGTTGGTAGCATAGGTAAATAGGGCTCACATCCTCACAAAAACACATCAAAATCAAACTAAGCCATAAAACAACCATCAGTCAGAACCATCAGAAATCAAGCTGAATAGAAATCCTACAACTATGGAATTAAAGAAGAAACCACACAGAGACTGGTAGGAGTGTCAGAAATGTGGAATGGACTAGTCCCACACCCACGTATAGTAGATAAAAATCAGGAGGCATGTCTGAGGAGCAAGGGGTCACAGCCCTATACTAAACCCCTCAGCTCAGAGCTCCAGTGTGAGGAAGAGAAGTGCCCATAATGCTCATAACTCCTGGATATAAAAACCAGTGGGAATTGAGGCTATGGAAGACAGAAAAGGCAGGAGTCTCGGGCAGTTCTTCTTAAAGTGCCCATGCACAAACTACATTGAACTCACTCCCTCTGAGCTCCAGGGTGAGGGCATCATATTGAAAGAAATAAGAGATATATGGGGAGGAACTGAATTGTGAAGCACCAGGGCAAGAGATGGGGGGCAGCTTTCTTCAAGATAGAAGTGCTGTCAGAGGCCATTGTTTCCCTTCTGAGTCCTCTCCCTCACAGAGCCACGGAGCTGGCGGGTGGACTCTATATCAGAAACCCCATCAACCTGGCTCACACTATTTGCCCCACCCTAGTGATTCCCTAAGACCCTGCCCCACCCAACTTTCAGGCCCACCCAGGCTATTTCAAGTGGCTTTTTCATATGAATGGATTGTCTTAGCCCATGTTCCTGATTTTCAGAAATTCTCTCAAACAAGCAGCATCTAGCTTCAGCAATTGCATACCTCTTGCTAAGTTGATCCAGGCCCAGCACTAGCTGCAGCCAGCCTTGTTCACAGCTTGGCCTCACTTGGGAACCTCTAAGGCCAGCACAAGTAGTAGCCATCTACAGATCACTTTGTAGTTTAGGCTGTGTGACCCTGTATAGAACATAGGTAGTGGCTAACCTTGGACATGCCAATAGCAATCAAGACTCAGCTATAATAGAAAGGTGTACACAGCCCACATGGTGGGTGCACCTTGAGTACTAAGCTTGGGTAACAGGGAAGGCTGTGCCACTGGACTCTACAGGACACTTAAAAATCAAGCCTTGGAGATATAGCATCTCTACCTAATACATAGAAACAAAATGAGGTGACAAAGAAACATGGCCCAAATGAAAAAACAGTCAAAACTCCAGAAAAAGAACTAAACAAAATGGAGACAAGCAATCTACTACGTGCAGGGTTCAAAATACTGGTCATAAGGATATTCAGGGCACTTAGTGAGGACCTCAAATGGCACTAAAGAAAAAAAACTACAGTAAGAACTATAGTAAGAAACAAAGGATACCCTACTTGAATAAAGAAAAATTTATAGAGAATCAACAGAATAGTGGATGAAGCCAAGAACCAAATAAGCAATTTGGAATATAAGAAAGCAAAAACCAACCAATCAGAACAGCTAGAAGAAAAAAGAATCCAAAAAAAAAAATGAGTATAGTGTAAAGAGCCTCTGGGACAACTTAAAGTGTACCAATATTCATATCTGAAGGATGCTGGAAGGAGAAGAGAAAGAAGAAGAAATTAGAAACCTATTGGAAAAAAAATAATGAGAGAAAACTTCCCTAACTTGGTAAAGGGAATAGACATATAAGTCCAGGAAGTGCATAAAGTCCCAAACAAGATGAACTAAAGAGGGCCACTCCAAGACACATCATAATTAAAATGCCAAAGATTAAATACAAAGAGAGAACCTCAAATGCAGCAAGAGAAAAATCAGCTGGTTACACACAAGGGAGCCCCATAAGACTATCAGCTGATTTTGCAAAAGAAACTTTGCAGGCTATGAGGGATTGACAAGGAATATTCAACCTGATGAAAAACAAGGGCCTACAGCCAAGATTACCAGCAAAGCTATCATTTAGAATCAAAGGACAGATAGCTTCCTGGACCAGAAAAGGCTAACACAGTACATCACCATCAAAACAGCATTATACAAAATGTTAAAGGGTCAAGATAAAAAATATGAACAACAAAATGGCAATAAGTACATATCTATCAACAATTAAATCTAAAAAACAAAATAAGCAAAACAAAAGTAGAATTATAGATATGGAGAACATTTTGATGGTTGCCAGATGGGAAGAGGAATCAGGGAGATGAAAAAGGTAAAGGAATTAGAAGTACAAATAGGTAGTTACAGAATATCATGGGGATGTAAAGTACTGCATAGAGAATAGAATAGCCAAAGGTCATATATGCATAACCCATGGACATGGACAATGGTGTGGAGATGGCCTGAGAAAGTGGGGAGGGCTGGGTAGAGGATGAAAGGAGGAAAAACTGGGAAAACTGTAATAGTATAAACAATAAAACATCATTTAAAAAATATCACACATAGCACTATTAATCTCTTCATTCACCAAACATTATCTTCACTTATTTTGAAGGCATTACCTATAAACATCAGTTAACATTGGCCAAAAAATGAGGGCATCTTTGCAAAATTGACAAATAGCCATTGGTAACAGGAAATGATTGTGCAGAACCAAATCAAAAGAGCTGTCTACTTTGTGGGCACTAGTAAGACTCATCGCCCATTTTTTTCTTTTTTAATTTTTAGAGACTTCAAGTTTTGACTAAATGTTCGTCATTCATTTTTTCACTCACTGATTATTTCATACTCTGAGATATTTTGCAGGCTTGAACTAGTGTTTGAGGGCATTAGAAAATCAATGAAATCTACAGTAAATGTGGATTGTCATTTAAACTTCTTTATCATTTTATTTTTTTCTTTATCATTTTAAATAATGACTTGACTCTCATTTAAAAATTAGCAGCATTGTGGTAGGTCTGCTTGGTCCTTACCCGTCCCTCTCTTTGGGAAAACCACAATTCAAATGATAATTAAGTCTTTATGCACCGCCTTGATTCATTTTCTTTCCTTCTGTATGGATTTCTTACCTTGTGTTCCTCTATTTTTTAACTGTGTTTCTCCCCAGGCCACTTTTCTTCTTTGTCTTTTTTCCTTATTTATTTTATGGATTTAAAAATAATAAAATTCTTATTAAAGTCATGTGTTGTAAAATTACTTTTAAATATTCATTTTCTATCAGCTGAGCACCAAAACATAACTATTATGACATTTTTCATGTGTTCTTACAAATTTTTTTACCTATATCTATGAGATTATATTGTTATATTATTGTACATAATTTAATCATACTTATTGTGTTGAAATCTGCCCTTTTAACTTAACATTTTATCTGAGATCATATCTTTACACCTCAGGCTATGTACACCTCCTTCCTTCATATAAAAGTTGAATAATATACCATTGAATTGCTGTTATTCATATAAGTAATCTTTTATCAGTAGTTATTATGCTATCATAAAGATATATTGCCCTGGCCTGGTGGCTCTGTTGGTTGGAGCTGGTTTGAACCCCAGTCAGGGCATCTGCCCAGGTCGTGGGTTTGATCCCAGGTTGTGGCACATACAGGAGATAACCAGTCAATGTTTCTCTCTCACATCGATGTTTTTCTTCTCCTCCTTCCCCTCCTCCTTCTTCTTCTTTCTCTCTCTCTCATCAATAAACATATCCTCAAGTGAGGATTAATAAAATTCACTGACTGAATTTCCATAAGATAAATTTCTAAAATGGGGTCACCTGACATAGGCTTCATTAGAAAAGTGGGGCTTGATGAACCAGTCAAGAGTTTAATTTTGGACAACTTGATATTTCAGCTCTTTTAGAAAAATCTAAGGGAGTCAGGGAGTGTAGAATTGCACTGGACTATTTGAGTCTGGAGTTCAAAGAAATGATCTAATTTTAAGATATACATTTTATAAAACCTTTATGCCATGATGATTTATTATAATATTACTTGTATCTGATGCATTTTCTGGGGAAGGGAAGTATGAGGAACATTTATATGAATGCATGTTTGTGTGTATTTTTATATATACATATATTTTACATATAAATATAGACCTACTTTAGATACATAACCATATATAATGTATGTTACATATGTACTCAGCTACAGAGTTTTGCATATATACTTACCCATCCATACACATATGAGTTTGGACAGCATTTTTTTCTGTACACTGTTGGCCTGTGAAGCTTGGCTCACCCTGTACTGCAATTTCTCTCAGCGAATGGTCACTTGGCACCGTTGTCTGGAGTAGTACTCTCTGTGTGTGTTTCCTCTGTATGCCTTCTCTTTCTGCCATTTCCTCTGTGTTGTGGTACCTGGTTTTCTCACATGATGGCTTACAGGGATAGACAAGTCCTAGAGCAGAACCCAATATATGTTTAAAAGCAAAGATTAATATTTAGATGTTGAAATAAAAAGGTAAGCAAATTCAGAAAGTGCTTTTTTTTTTTTTAAAGAATTGGCCAAGGAAACAAAAGCATTGTCTGAATTAAAGGAAGTAGTTTGGCATTAAATGAGCAGAGTAAATAAGTAAATAAACACTGCTCCACTGAGGTTTATTCAACAACTGTAACAGTGACAGTTAGAAAAACTATGGCCAGAGGTGTATCCTGTCTTCAGAAGATTTAAAGAGGATCGAGAAGCCATTATCAGTTTACAGTGCTAGGAAAAATTCATTCACCATTTTGCTTCAAGAACCCTTGAGAAAACTGAGTAGCAACTGCTTCCATTTTCAGGCCCGTGTTATTGAGTGGTAGACTGGAGTATTCAGTAATCCTAAAATATGGTCTACAGACCAATGCTGGTTGGATAACTTTGTTACTGGTCTCCAATGAAATAAACACAGACACTGCTTGTGAGCTTAAAAAATGTTTAGAGCAGTTTGACAGTTATTTCATATTTGTGGAATCAGTAAAAGTAATTTAATGAGTTAATATGTATTTTGTCAGGTTTTTAATTTTGTTTTTGAGCAATTCGTTTTCTGTATATTTGAAAAATATATAATCTGTAAGAGATTTGAAATGTTTAAAAAGAAAGTGACTAGTCTTTTATCACTGATAGTTTGAGAAGTGCTAGGGATGACCCAGGGTGAGTATGCATAAACTATAGTGGATTAAAAGATCAAGATCAAAACTACAATTCCCAAAAGAACACAGAATCTTCAAGAATGAAGGGCAGAAGTCAATCTTACTCCTGGTATGAAATGCTATATAAAGATGCTCCTGAAGTTTGGACCATATCCTCATTTAGAGCCACAACACTTTCCAAAGGCACTGTTATAATTGCTGTACCAAATAGAAGCATTAATTGGATGTTTTAAAGCAAGACCAATAGAAACTCTTACCCACTCAAATGTATTGTCAATAAATCATTTTTATTTAGCTCTTTCTAGTGATTATGTGGAAATCGTTTCTTGTGTTGTAGTCAATTTTAGAACATTAAGAGCTTAGTTGTTGCATTTCCCCTGAATAATACCAAGAGCCATTACATTATGGGCTAATGATTTGGCAAATTTAATTATGTAAATCAAAGCTATTTTGACATTTAAATGCTCAGAAAGAATCTATAGCTGTTGAATATTTATAGACTTATTCATTTTAAGCACTTAATTTTTTTCATCAATTAAAGTTTTCTCTTGTGTAGATATCTTCTTGATAAATGAGGATGTATAACATTTTATAAAAAATACTAAAATATGAAAAGAATAATGAAGCTTTTCATAGGATTTAAGATACAGACAATTTCTCAATTCAACTAATGAGAAGTGAATGATTTATTAGCCATAGAAACAACCATTTTTAAATGGGTAGCTAGTCTAATGACCTTGCCATCCAGATTATCAATTTTGCTTACATGTTAATTGAGCCTGTCTGATAAGAGTAAACTAAGAGAAAATTCTCTAAAGTAGGTTCAGTTCTCGTCCAGTTTCTGGAAGTTCTTGGTTCTGAGTAGGCCAAGTTAGAACATTAGAATGTGATATTTTAGGGCACCTGAATAATCTTCAGTAGAAAAACAAGAATAAGTGGTTCAAATTTGCTGGGTAGCTCAAAACACGACGTAAGTTCCATAAATGCACATTTAGACAGCTGTGATCTGAGGCCAGAGTGAATTTTCTAACAAGCCAACTGACCATGTCACCATAGAGCCACTCATTAGTTGAGGCACTGTAAATTCAGAGATAGCTAGGATATGATCACCACCCTAAAGAAACTCGGTTCCTTTTTTTTTTTTCTTTTCTGGAAGACAAAAATAAACATAGTCAAAGGGGAAGGTTAGGCTAATGTTAACAGGAGACTGGTGGGAAACATTTAACCCAATCTCAGGAAATTACAGAAGAGTATCCATGTGAATGTAAGGATTCATAGGTATGTAAGGCTCGCATTAGCAAAGTGAAAGGGTCAAGGGAAAGAGGGAATGTAGTGCATAGGAGAAGCACAGCACCAGCATGAGAGGCACAGAGTAAACCGAAATGAGCCCAGAGAAGTCACTGAGGAAGGATGTGGAATGTCCTTTACAGGAGCTTGAAGAAACCAGGTCAGTTCCATAGAGAAATAGGGAACTGCAGAAACATCTACAGTAGGTGAGTGCGGGTGAGAGTTGCATTTTATCCAAAGCTCTATAGCAGCCCTGAAGATTTTAGAAGAAATGGGTCAGAAGAAAGAAGTGTGGAACTGTGAACTTGTGGGCTTATCTGTTGTTATCTGCTATAAGAGAATAGCATAGACTGAGTGGCTCATAAACAACAGATATTCACAGGTGTTTCTCACAGTTCTAGAGGCTAGAAAGTCCATGATCAAAGTGCTGGCAGATTCATTGTCTGGTGAAGACCTGATTCCTGCTTCATAGACAGCTGTTTTCTCACTGTGTCCTCACATGGTGGAAGGCGCAAGAGAGCTCTCTAGGGTTTCTAATAAGGGCACTAATTCTGTCCACCCTCAACACCTAATCACCTCCCAAAAGCCCCACTTCTTAATACATTCTGGGTTAGAATCCTGATGTATGAACTTTGGAAGGACATAAACACTCAGTCCTGAACAGTGGCAAAATGGTATAGGCATTCCTGAGAAATATTTAAGAGGTAAAATAAATGTAAGATGTGGGGGATGAAAAAAAAGAAGGGATCAGGTTGGCACTGAGTTTTTTCTTTGGGCAACTGGTTGGTACCATCAATAGGGAGAATAGTCAGGAAGAGAAGTCAGATTTAGGGAAGAAGTTGCTGAGTTCATATTTAAGCAGGTTGAGTTTGCAGAGCCTACGTAGTATTTACATGGAATGCAGAGTTAAAAAAAAGAGCTCTGCATTCCAGGATATATTTTGTTGTTCCCACCATGTGGCTGTTAACTGAAGCCTTGTCTATAGATGAAGCTGTCTGGGGAGTGGCAAAAGTGAGAGGTGAGAGTGTATCACATGATCTGGCAGGTTTTTCCAAAGATTTTTTAGCATTCTGATAGTCCTCTCCTACTAGTTTTGTCCTGACCAACAAGTGTCTATTATACACCTGTATATAGGGCTCTGCCTTTCCATGGAAGAACTGAAATGATAGAAGATTGACTGATCATAACCTACAGCTGAATAAATAATGGTAGGAACAAATCTCTAGGATACAGAAAGAAATTTGGCATTAATCAGACTCTAAAATAGAGTGAGGGTAGATTCTCCAAGTGCAAGTGAAATCTAAGCTGAGACTTAAATAACAGCTATGACAATTATATAGAACAAGTTACACATTTTTCAGGTTGAGGTAAGAGATCATGTAAGCTGCAGGCGGAAAACACAAGGCCCACAGGCCGAATCCGGCCTTCCACCTTGTTTTATCTGGCCCAGCTCCTTGTTTCTACCCAGTGGCAACACCCAGCTCCTTGCCCCTAGCCAAGGAGTAGTTATGTTTATACAGGCCTAAAATTACATTCGTCCCTTGAAAGGCAACTGTGAGGCTGATGTTGTACCTAGTGAAAATGAGTTTGACACCCCTGGTATAAGCAAAAGTGCTTAGCTGTGAAAGTTGTGTAATTGATAGTTGCTGAGACAGTGATCACATGGAGGAAATAGGAAAATGACTATGAAAAGGGAGAGTTGGGCCAGAAGGTGGAGCATTTAGTTCCATATAAAAGAGACCAGATTTATCTTATCATTTTATAAGCTATGCACTATGGGGAAGTTTTGAAACAGTGAGAGACATAACTAGAATTGTATCTTGTAAAAATTAAACAGGCAATGTATGAAAGGGGTTGGTAAAAACTGGAGAAGCTGTTTGTTTCTTCTAAGTGTCTGACTTGAGGGTCTGATGTTAGGCAGTGAGCAGTAGAAATGGAATAGAGAGTAAAAATCAGGGACTTTTTGGAGGAAGATTTTGAGAGTGTTTGGACTGATTCAAGGTGAGGGGAGAAAAAGGAAAGGTTTCTACTCTTGAACAGGAACAATCATGTGACTGCTAACTGAGCTCCTTTATGTAAAGAGAAAACGCTGTTTAGAATTAGATCACCTTTGAACCTAGTTCATTTGAAAAGTTGGTGGAATGTCCTGAGGGACATGTCCAGAGGGCATTTAGAATTTGGGTTCTGGAGTTTGAGATAGAAGTTAAAGGTAGAGCCCTGGCTAGTGTGGCTCAGTGGATTGAGAGCCAGCCTGCAAACCCAAAGGGTGGCCAGTTTGATTCCCAGTCAGAGCACATGCCTGGGTTGCAGGCCAGGTCCCCAGGAGGGAGCATATGAGAGTCAACCACACATTGATGTTTCCCTGTCTCTCTTTTCTCCTTTTCTTCCCTTCTCTCTAAAAATAAATAAATAAAATCTTTAGTTTTAAAAAAGGAAATTAAGGGTAGAGATAAATATATGAAACTCATGCTAATTAGGTACTTCTAAAAACCTTCAGATTACCCAGGTTGAGAATACAAATAAACAAACGATAATATTGTTTTCTTTATCTTCCACTAAAAAAAACTTTCTTAAGGTTCAAGGCTAAGCCTTGTACAACTTTAAACACAGGTCAACACATCAATAAGCTCAATAGATGTTTAGTTAGTTGACCTGAATGAAACAAAATGAAATTTAATTAAAGAAGGCCCAGAACAAAACATTTGAGAAAAAAAGTGGTACCATTTAAGGGACAATAAAAAAAACTCAGAGCCAGCATTAAAATTAGATGAAGTCTTATTAAAGAAGCAGGAGAGAGTACTAGAAAGAAAGGTGGTCAACAGAGTCAGACGTTGCAGAAATGAGTTGAGTGAACAGTGGTATTGGACTTGTTGATTAGGACGTCACAGATGACATGTGACAGAACCATATACTGGTTTTTTTCGGTGTACTGACAGGAGGTGAAGCTAGATCATACCTGATTCTTTCTTTTTAGATTCTGTATTCCTGCCTCCATGGCTCACTGTAGCTACTGGCCTCCCTAACTTTTAAGTGCTAATAACAACAACATACCTTCAAATAACACTTTATAGTCATACACTATTTTTATGCTCAGAACAACACAGCAAAGGAGATGTTATTGTACTATTTTACATACAAAAAAAAAAGAATCCTGATGTTTAAATAATTTAAATTGCATGCCCAAGATTACATAGCAAGAAACTGAACTGAGATTCTAATCATGAGTGATTTCAAATGCAGTGCCCACAGCTTCGACAATATCGCTGCCTCCGCTCTCATAAATCCTCTCAGCTGGGATTCAAAAACCTGGATTACTGACAACTCTCTCTAATGTCACCAGATTCTGCCTTATTCTACCCAAATCCTAACAGCATGGATGTTTTGAAATAATAGTAAGACAATGCAGGTAAAAATATGCAGTGTAAAATATTTTCAATAATTTGGCCCTGGATGGGTAGCTTAGTTTGTTAGAGCATCATCAGGATACACCAAGGTTGCAGATTCCATCTCTGGTCAGGGCACATACAAGAAACAACCAGTGAATGCATAAATAAGTGGGACAACATATCTTTGTGTGTGTGTGTGTGTGTGTGTCCCTCCTTCCCCCAGCCCCTTCCTCTCTTTCTCTAAAAAAAAATTAAAAACAAAAATAAAGAAAAAGAAATAAAAAAGAAAGAGTAAGCCTCCTTATCTTCATATCCCAGCCTTTCTTATTTTGATGTGTTAAAAAAGTCACTTACTACCTTTGCATCTTGATAATTATCAATGACTAGGATTCTGAGCTTAAGCCATAAAGTTCTTTTTTCTGTCATATCAATCAATGATAAAATTTGTATTTTATCATTATTTCCCAACTCTAAAACAATTGAGTAGTGCTTTCAAAACCTAACTGTGCTTTATTTATCGAATATTTATGTTTGTATATGTTTCATATGAGTGAACTATTTTGTTTTCCTTTCTTACTCTGTAAATACAGCCATTGGAGATATTTTCCAACCTGTTAAGAAAATAAATATTAAGACTTTATAATATCCATATGTATGATATAGTTCTAAAGTATCTGTGATTCTTTTTTTAAAAAAAGTTTCATGTGCTTAGCATATAACAGGTTCAATGTTTAAGTATGCTTACTTCATCTGGTTGTGTGATTGGACCATGAACTGAAGTTCTCAGTGATGACCAAACTTTAATCAGGCAGTTTAACCATTATTATTAGGTAAGGTTAATTCACTGTGATCCCAATGTCCTGGCTGATGATACTTAGTTTAAGTGAAACTTACAAAACACTATCAAAGTAACTTAACATAGTTTCATATTTAATAGCACAATAAAAACTTAGTGAACTTGGGTGGTCTGAGCAGAACCATGACGTTTCTAGTATGCAACAGGAGGTCCTGAGTTGGAGCCAATTGAAAGCACCAACAGTGGAACACTTGGAAGCACCCCCCACACACACAAAAAAAAGACAGGAATTATCTTCTGGAGGGTGGGCCCTTGCAAGCTTTCCGCACTAGGCGAGTGTTCTCAGGACCCATCTGTATCAGTGTACCCACTAGCATTGTTATGAGACCCTGTGTTCAGCTTCAGTGAATTTATTTTTAAGACTCTTTCAACACATTTGCCCATTTCATGATGGGTGATTTATGAGTGCACCTGCCCTCAACATGCTGAATGTTCAGCAGTTTTTGACCAAAGAAGGTATAAATACTAATTCCCACCCTTCCTCATTGGATCTCACTCTGAGAGACTTTTTTGTTGTTCTTTCTCTGGATGAAAAAAGTCCTCAAATGGAAATGTTTTGCTGATGTGGAAGGGGTGAAACGAAAAATGGCAGATGCACTAAAAGGCATCAAAATTGGTGAGTTCAAAAACTGTTTTGAACAGTGGGGAAAAAATCTCGATAAGTGTATTGCATCAAATTGAGAATACTTTGAAGGTGACTGAGGCTTAAACATCTAAGAATCAATGCACAATTTTTAATAAATAAATTCTGTTTGGGGTGAGTTCCCTCTCATATTGTTAATTCATTCTGACCTGGAGTTTCCCAGGGCTTAAATAGCTTATACTGAAAATTTTTTAAAAAAATCAATCAAACTGATTATTTTACATTTAACATTTCTTTCTGCCACTGAAGCCAAACTGGCTCTTCAGCTAATTTCATTCATTGTTTTTACCCTGAAAGTTTAATTAAGTCGGTTCACTTCTAGTTTGCTTTATCACCTGCACAGAAGCACACTTTTCTAAAATTAATTCTGTTATTGATTCTTTTTTTGAATTTTGTTGATGTGTTCAAAAAATGACTAATAACAATTTAGAAAGTCTTTATTCTCAACAGTGACAGCATTTCATCAATAGTTTATTGATTTGTTCTCTAATAATATTTATGTTTTATGGACATGGCATGTATAACATTTCAAAATGCATTTAACTGATAGGAAATGACACGTTTTCATTTGCATGTGTTGGACAGAGCAAACATTCACAAGAATATTTATTACAACCACACACTTTTATTGAGAAACTGACAAAGGTGTTGAAAAGTGTGTTTTTCTGTAGCATAAAATGTCCCAGAGGAGCAGTTACAGGTGAAAGCAGTTAGTTGGAGGAGTCCTGTAAAGAGGACAACTCCAACTCAAAATGACTTTTAAGATGTTACTGATAGCCGACTACAGAAGCCCTAAGAACTGATGACAAACTGCCAATCTACTTAGAATGCGATTTAAGTGAAAATTAGACATTTGTGATACAAAGATTCCCCAAAACAACCACCTGCTTTTCTACTGAAAAAACAGTCTTTAAAAGCTAAATCCAAATTAAATAATGTTTGTCAAAAACATAGAAGTCTGGGTTCTTTCATTGGTTTCTGTACCCCTGCCTCCTATTCCTTTACTCACTGCATAAGCAGTGATCATCAATAGACATCATGTTATTTAGTAACAGACTTGAAACTAAAAGGAAAAGTAAGCAACTTAATGTTCAAATCACATAAAACAAAATTAATTGGATACATTATAATTAACATATAATGATTAGTGTGCTTTAGAATAATCAATCATAAATAAGCACTTTTTGTTAATGCCTATACACTCATTATTTTTCTTTTTGTCTTTAGAACAATTTGTTTTTTGCAGTAGGCTGAACTTTTTGCTAATATATCCTCTATATTAAATTATCTGTGCTTAATTATATAATATATAAATTAAAGTTTTATATAGAGTCAAACCTTTGTTCTCAAATGTATCTCTATCATAATAAAAATAGAAAATAGAAAATATTTCATGAGATAAAATAAAAAGGTCTATAATTATAATAAATGTTTCCTGACATGATTTATTTTAAAAAAGTTCTTTATAAATTACTGCATAAGGCACTGAAGGTCTGAAAAATATATAAAATTTTTATCAATGGGTTTTGTCCAACATAAAATTTTATAATCTCAAAAAATCTTATAAATTTCCAGAGCATTTTACTTCCATTAAAAATGAATTAAAAAATAAATTGTACTAACTTCACTACTTTGGCAGTTATGAATTTGAAAAAGCCTGAAAAAGGCCAAAATATTCTTCTTTCTTTCCTGAGATCAAACATTATTAGTAGTCAATACAGTAACTGCAAACACTAATATCTTCAGAAGCTAAGCAGGTATTTATTGATGTGAAGGTCCTGGTAGAAAACAATGTGCCCAGTAAAACCTGATAGGTCCGAAGAACTTAGTCCCAACTAAAGACAAAGAAAGATGGAAGGAAGGAAGGAAGGAAG